>CM076582.1:843457254-843667254 GCA_034641835.2 Pinus albicaulis | reverse complement strand
TTAAAATAAATAAAACAATTATATTCCTAAATAAATTTGATTTACATTACATAATTTAAAACTATATATATATATATATATATATATATAATTAAATAAAGTGCATCTCATTTTACATTATAAATAATCATGTATAAAACAAAAATTAATTTGAAAAAATATTCATTTCATATTATATAATTTCAAATCAATAAATTGAGATAAATATAACTCACCAATACAAATATAATAAATCACATATAAATAAATATAAATGTTTCAACAAAAATGCTTTTTTACTATAAATATAAATATTAAAAATTGAGAGAATTAATTTGGGAATTAGGAATATTCATTTAATTTTTTTAATCATAATCCACAACCTACTTTACAATGAAAGGATGAAGAAAGGGCATTAATCTTGCTCAAGTCTTCTTTAAGCTATAAATGGACCTTACAGTGAAAGGATGAAGAAAGGGCATTATTCTTGCTCAAGTCTTCTTTAAGCTGTAAATGGAACGAGAGCGAAAAAGAATTCATAAAGAGGGCATTATTCTTCAGCTAATTTTGTGTAGTTTAATGCAGAAAATTCATAAAGTGGGTCAGCGATGGTTGCCATTACTTGCCAACTAATTCTTTCGCAAATTCTGTGTAGTTTAATGCAACAAATTCATAAAGTGGGTCACCGTGTTGATGGTTAGTGTAATAAGGAAATACAGAGTAAAACTAAAAATGAGAATCATTGAATGGAAAATGAGTTGAAGTCAGGTGAGGTTGCTGGCTTGAACATATTCAACAAATTAAGTTATTTTAATTTTTAAGAATAAAATCATGAAAAAACTAGTATGTTTTGTTTTGATAAGACTTAAATAGCCGTTTTCAAGTTTCAGATTTGAAAAATAACTAAATATATCCACCATGAATGATTCAATATTGAAACTGTATCAATAAAAAATATTAAAGCAAATATCTATGAGTTTTTTGAAAATTTGAAAATGAGAGACAACATGATGATGGCTTTAACTGCACATTCCTAGAAAATAACTATATCTAACAAAATAAAAAACGAGATCAACAATAAATAAATAATCATGGCTTAACTGCACAAACGTGTAAATAGATAATTATAGTGAGTCATGCTTTAAAGGTTCCGCAGATGATTCCCGAACATGTGAGTTCGCTTATTTTGAGGTTAGGTCAGGGCAAGAAGATCGAAAGAAAAGTAATTGAGAAAGAAAGGTAAACCAGATCAGGTCAGGGCAAGAAGATCGAAAGAAAAGAAAATGAGAAAGAAAAGTAAACCAGATCACGTGAGGGCAAGAAGATCAAAAGAAAAGTAAAAATTAAAGGGAATTAATGGGATTCCGTAGCCATAACAAAGCAATTTAAGATTAAAGATCAAAGGACATAGTAGATAAGACCAATAACAGAACCTAAAGATTAACAGAACATAAAGATTAGGAACCAATAACAGAGCATAACGATAAACATAACATAAAGATTAGGGAATAATAACAGAGCATAAATATTTAAAAACATTAGGCCAGACAGATACTAAAAGAGGAGCCGTAGGTCAGAGATGAATTGTAGAAGACTCATTCAGAGATGAACATTAATTTGGGATTTGAGGATGTCACATCTAAAAACACATTAAAACAGGGGAAATCACGTCAAAACAGGAATGATAGATTGATATGGAAGGACAAGGTCATGTGCTTTGACGACGAAGGGCAAGAAACAAGAAACATACCTGTCACCGCTGCAACAAATACTCTCTGGTTCCCTCCTCCTCTGCATTGTAAATACCTCCATTGATGATACAACATCTTTGATGATACAATATATTTTATAAAAAAAAAATCATAATCTTTTTCGAAACTGAATCTCCAAATTCTAGTGAAAAATTGCATTTCATAAGTTAAATTCTACTCTAAATATGATTTGCAACTCAAGGTAAAGATAAGGCCTAACTTAATTTATAAATTTACATTGGAAAAATATTCCTTTTAATTCTTATATTTCTAATTTATAAATTTATATTTTTTTTGTTGTGCTGTTTTAAAGAAGTTTCTACTTTTTTCTTCTAATTTTAGACATATTTTTTCCATGCTTATTTGGTTTTTTTTGATATAATAAATAATGACTGAAATTTTATCAAAGACATTATCCTAGAGATTGAGAAAATTCGTAGTTAAAAGAATGTATTCCTTAGAAGAAACTAATTTCCAAACTTGCATCTTCCTAAAAAAAAAATTCTAGAGCATTATGCCATTTAGAATATGGCTCCTATAGATCATTTCCTTACATTGATACAAATATATTTTCATGCTACACATGTCCATTTCCATTTAGGGCATAACTTCTCTCCTTTATGACCTCACTCTACATTGTATTCCTCCCTCTGTGGAAAATATGTAAAAATTATGCTTTTTGACAACTTTGATCTATAGGGAATCTCCTGAATACTTTCAATGTAATTGACAACCCCAACTTATTACATTTTTAGTAGGTTATCCCTTTATAATTTTTGACATATCTATAACTCATTTAATTTTTAATTCAATATATTTCATATAATGTAATAGGAAACAACGCAGTTTAACCAGCTTAAGGAAACATAATTGCCATATATGACCATAGTCCTTTGTAGACATAATTTAAACAATAAGGAAAAATTCTCAATTCTATTTTTTGCATCTCTAGTTACAAAATATATAGAAATATCTTAGATTGCATTGATAGGCACTAGACACTAAATATAAAAGTGCACAAATTAATAAGAATATTTTATTTAATGCTAAAATACACTTCTATATGATTCCTTCTTAATGTTTAGATCAAGAATAATGTTATTGTATCCTTAAACCACTTTTGGTTGTTTTGTCTTTTCATGATAAAAATCACTTGCAGACATGATAAGAATAAGAAGACAAAATTTTGAAATCCCAAATTTTGGGATTTCATAAACACACTATATAACTATTCATTCTTGATCAATGTGTTAGGAATTTGCTATTATTTCTGGCTCACATATTTGGGTTCAGTTGTCATGTGTATTAAGGAAAACTTGACTCTGAATCACCTAGTTGTTTCTGATGGTGATAAAATTGAGTTTTCATGTATTTAATTAAGGACTCTAAAGTTTCTAGTTGTTTCTTATGATGGTAAAATCACTTCATCTATGTTTGAGGCTATTATCATGGAACTTCCACCACTTGTCAAGTGTGTCCCCATTCAAAATTCAAATTTCAATGCTTTTTTTTTTTTATGTCAGATTTCTTAATGGGTTTTATAGACATATCAACATAGATCTACTTTAGTCCTATATTTATTAAGCATTGAGAGGGATTAGCATAAAATAAAAGCATATTTTATCAGTGCATAAAAGATCTAGGTTAAAATAGATCTATAGTGATTAATTCTTTTACTAGATATTTATACTATTAATACGGTGAGTTATTGTTTTAATTTTATTTTACATTTGTCTGAATTTTTTATTTTTTCAATTTAATTAATTAGCATCAAGACTTATCCCATACCATGCCCACATGCATATGTCTCCATTTCAAAGGGATACCCTACGTTTAGTAATGCTAGAACCAATGCTTGATTGATCTTCTTCTTTAACATTGCAATGGATCTTTGCTGACCCTTTCCCCACTAGAAACTCTTGCCACTTGACATTATGGTGTGGAGTGGTGTTGCTACTACTAAAAAAATCCTAACCTAAAAAATATTTAGCAAGCCTTAACAACCACTTCTTGATGACCTCCATCTTGGAAGGATCTATCTTCAACTCTCCTCCACCTATCACATGTCTCAAATACACAAAAGGATATTTTGAAAAATCACACTTCTTGAGGAGTCCTAATAATTATTTGAAAAATCACACTTCTTGAGGTGTCCAAATAATTATTGCTTATTTAAAGTCTCTATCACCTACATAAAATGTGAGATGTATTCCTATTAAGTAGAAATGTATAATAGTAAATCATCTGAATAAAAAATAAAAAATGAACTTATAAAATTGCACAATATATCATTCAATAGCTTCATGAATGTAGTTGGTTCATCGCATAGGAAAAATATTATAACTAACCACTCATATGAACGTTGTCTAGTTTCAAAGGTGGTCTTCCAGGTATCCTCTTCTTTGAATCAAACCTAGTGACACCCTGATTTTAATTCTAGCTTGCTTAAGTTTTTATCTTGATACAAAATAGATCATCTATCTTGGGTAAGGGGTACTCATTCTTGACCATAATTTTGTTTAATAACCTGGTGACACCCTGATTTTAATTCTAGCTTGCTTAAGTATTTATCTTGATACAAAATAGATCATCTATCCTGGGTAAGGGGTACTCATTCTTGACCATAATTTTGTTTAATAACCTGTAACGAAGAAAAAGTTTGATGGACCGTTAAAAGGAGCGGATCACAGCTGTTAACAACGTCTATAAGCCAAAAAAGCTTGAGGTGCTTTTCAAGAAATTCTTTCCACAACCACGGTGGGTTTTCTTAAATTTTTAATGTTCACCCTTGAATATAAGGTGGAATCTTTGATATTCGGTAATAAGTACTTTATTAATCTTGGAGCCCTTTCTGGTTCCTCCAGTGTTTCCATCAATTTCGATGATGCATTCAAATGATGGTGTCAACACCGCGACGAAGAGGGTTCGATTTATGCATGGGAGACCCGGGAGTGCCGATGTCTTTGTGGGTTATGCAATTAGAAATTTAAGTGTAATTAATATTTGTGAGTTGTGAAAATAAGAAATTTAAGTGTAATTAATCTTTATGGGTTTTGCAAATAGGCAATTTAAGTGTAATTAATATTTGTGAAAGATTGGGTTAATTTATAGTCAATTTAATAAAAAATTAATTGAAAAAAAAAACAAAACACAAAGCTAGTAATCTCATAAACTATATTTTAAAAATATCATTCATTTACTGTAATTACAATCATTTATTGTAGTTACCATCTCACATGGGAGAGTGGAATAGGATAAGAATTGACTCCAGTGGCTGTTCTATTTCTAAATTATATTTATTTTTAAATAATATATATTTTTTAATTTATTTTTTAATAATATATATCTTTATGGTGATAGATGAATGCACTGCGAAAATCACTCCATTTTTAAAATATATAATTTAAATATTTTAGTCGAATTCTTGGGTGTTTTTTAATTAAATGGTTCTTAAATTATATTTATTCTTTAGTAATATAAATCTTATTTTATTTTAGTTTAAGTTGAATTATGATTAGAATGTATTGTTTCTTTTTTAATTAAATTGTTTTTTTTTTTAATGTAAAAAATTGTAGATGATATAATAATTATGATAAATGTTTGTTAAAATAAAGTTTGATTGGTAATTTAAATAGGTGTTTTGAAAATTTCAATTTTTAATATAAAGTAAAAGGTTAAAAAATTTAAAATTATTGTCAATAATTTGAAATTACATTTTAATAGGAGTGTATAGAAAACATTTAAAGTGAAAGTGATTTTTTATAATTTCAACTCATTCAAAATCACATAAATCATTTCATTTGACTTTCTAAAATAATTCAACTTCATAATTTTAATTGCCATTGTATTTTATTATAAAACCTTAAATTAATATTATATTTATATATTTTTATGATAACATTTTTTATTTTTATTTTTATTTTATTTTTTGTAAATTTAGTAGTGCCTTTCTATTTTCATATTTTAAACAAGCAAGTTTATATACATACTATATCGTTCGTTGTAGCCTCAACTTCCAGATGGAAATTACGTCTCTTGACCACCGCATAGAATTAAAAGCCAATCAAAACTGAAATTGTCTTTTCCTTCTAATAACTGCTTTTATCGCTTTATTATGTCCATAACATTTACAGTTAAAACATAAGCTATATCTACAATCTTCCAAAAACATGCAAAAACATCTATAGTCTAAACATAAATCCCATCAGAAGAGTCCACCTGGGCTGGGTCCTTTGCTGTAGAACCCAACAATTCCTTTTGTTGCATGCTGTGAAGTTGTCACTCTATCTTTCCAATTATTTCATTAACTTGAATCTAAACCTTCACCATATTATGAATGTCTTGTTTGCTTTTATTAAGTTCAAAGAGCGTTGATGAGTTTTCTTCCTTCACTTCCATGTTAGCCATTGCCTTGGCCAGAACACATTTCATTCTCCAGTAAGTTTTAACAGATTGTTTGAATAGTGATACACAGCCTCTTGTACTGCAAGGGTCTGAAATGAAGGCCATTTTAGCCTCCTGTTCCTTCAATAAATATATTTATTAATTAACATTGATTTTTATTAATTAAATAAATATATTTTTAAATATTTTGTATATTGTAACATATTTTTTTATTAATTATTTTGTTGAGCCCAGAGTTTCATTAAGCAAGGAGAGTCATTTTACAACCCACCCACTATGAGAGTGTGTGTAAGTTCGTCCCTCCGTTTGCATCCCTTTAAAATGAAAATCTATATTCTAAATTGAAAATTAATGTGCACTATATTTTAAAAAAATTAATATACTCTAAAGTAATTACTAGTAAAAAAATGTGTGAATGAGATGTTTAAATCTCAAAAATATTTCGACAAGAGATTTAAATAAATTATTTGAAAATTTATGTTCATATCAACTTCATATATATCTATATATAGAAAAAATTAAGCTTTCATGGTTAAAATTTTTATTTGGTCCTATCTATACACTATTTAGCATTCAAAAATACAATTTAAGCAATGAAGAATAACACATTTTATTTTTCACTTTAAAAATGTCTGTGTTAGAAGTACTACTTCCATTTCATATATAGGTGTCATTGTGAGCCCCAATGTGTCAATATAGAATTTTTCGATTCCTATGTTATAAATTGGAATCGGTTCATGTATAAGTCATCATTTGTCTAATACAGTGTTTTATATACTATATATTGTAATGTATGAGTCATCTTTTTTCTAATTCAGTGTTTTATGTACTATATATTGTAACTGTTGTGATTAATAAAATATGGCAGCTTGTGGTTGTGTGTTGTGTGCAATCATTGTCTCTAGCTCTCTTCAAATTTCTATCAATTTGATCCCTCTTGGCTCTTGTTAGATCCATACTTAAGATTGATCTATACTGGTTAGGTAGAATAACCTAAAGAATTGGATTAAGTTAAGGACCATTTATGCAAAAATCCAATTTCTACAACTAGTCAATTTAGTCATTTCAAGAACTATTGATATTTCCATACAATTCTCGTCATGGTTTTTCTACTTCACTTGAAATTTAATAAAAAAATTTGTATATATTTAATTAGTAAATAGATACTTGAGATAAAAAAATTAAAAATAAAAAGATTTTTTTTAAGGAATACATAACATTTAAAACTTATTTATATAAAAAGAACACATTAGACATCAATTTAATGTTACATATATAATAGGATCAAAATAGGTTGTTACTTTTCTACAAATTTTTAAACTCAGTTTATAATGTTGGCTATAAGATTTTCTGTGAAGATAAATTGTTTTTCCATAGGTTAATCAAAGTTTGATTTATAATGCACTTAATAATTTTATTTTTCATTTATATTATATTTATTAATTTTAGGATTAAAATAAATTTAGTTATTTCTTGTTTGTTAAAGTATTTGTGATTTGTGGAATTAACTCATGATTTAAGAAAGTATGACTAAATTTTATATGAATCACACTTATCTAAGGCTAGGCCAACCCTTAATAATGTGAATTTCTTTGGTATTTATTGGGTAAGTTTATAGACTTTACCAACTTACAAAATATAACCCTAAAAATCCAATAACTCTCATAAAACTCCACCTAAATCTAATTTGCTAAATAAAACAAAAAATAAATTTACAACCATACTTGGCTATCCCAAAAATTCAGGGATACAATGCTCTTTATGAGAGAAGTCCACAAATGACACTTAAAATATAGCTATTATCATCAAAATGATATAATATAAATGACGATGATGGTAGTAGAGACAAAGATTATGTTCCCACTCATACTGGAAGAGACAAAGATGTTGAAAGAATCTTGTAAACAACCATACTTAGTCACCTGAAACATTCAAGGATACATTGCTCTTTATGAAAGTCCAAAAATGACCAGTAACATATATGCTCTAACTAAGTTCCAACAAATCCAAATTGAAAATGGCAAGTATACCTCCACAATCTAAATCATCTATGGAGATAAAGTGTCTAGAGGCTTCCAAACATGTTACTATTTTATATAAACAATTATTTTGTATTATGACATGCTAAATAATTTTAGAGAATATCAGTTATTATACTTTGTTTTACCTAGAGACTGTAATTGTAATAACTCTCATAGAGTCTTCTGCTAAACATTAAGGAAACAAGAAAATCCATTAGAAATATATTTACTGAGTTACTGATTTGTGAGTTTTGGGTGTTTTTCCATGTATTTTCAAAAACTTCTATGACAAGGCCTACCCCAAAGTTTATACTACATAAAAACATGTAGTTGGACACTGTTGTATACCTAAGTGTTCAACTAACCTACAATAAATTCCATTTCTAGACAAAAAAAAATTCCTTGCAATCTTTTGTTACAATAGGTAGATTGGTAAATTGGTGATCCCTTGGCATTTTTTGGACACATATCTTAGCCCATCAATTACTTCCCACCACAATTTAAACAATATTTTGCATAAAAAAAATATAGGAATAAGATTTAAATAAATATACTTACTAGGAGTTACTTCTCACCATTATTTGTGTATGAGTAAAATTGTAAATGTGTAGACATCTCAATTTATATTGTAAATGTGTAGACACCTCAATTTATATTGTAAATGTGTAGACACCTCAATTTATATTGTAAATATGTAGACATCTCAATTTATTAGTTTATTGCATATCAAGACTATAGAATTATATTTGGATATTAAGCACTATTAACTTAGCATTGACTAGTGAAAGTTATAATGTTTTTATGCTATTCTTTCTAAAGAATAATACTTTTACATGTAATCAAAATTTTAACCATAATCAAAATTTAACATGTTTTAAATGAATTATTAATTTTACATTCAATACATTTACATACAATCAAAAGTTTAACCATAATCAAAATTTAACCTCTTCCTATTCGGTGTTCCCTTCCCTGTTTCAAGGTTATGCTAGTATTACAAGGTTACCCTTCCCTGTTTCAAGGGTCTGCTAGTATTACAAGGTTACCAGAGAAGCAATGATCTCATTATATTTCTCTATTTCTATCTTAAGGAATTCAATATAATTGACAATCTGCATTACTAGTAGAATTTCTCTTTTAAGTTTTATTTTGTTTTAATTGAAAATCACAAGTTTTTCAATATGATATTATATTTTACCTATTTTCAATACTAATTTAATGTGTAGTATAATTAATAAACCAAAATTATTTTTCAACCTTGCTTTCGGTTAATTTTAACTAAAATTTGGTCAAGATATTTAAAAGCTTGAGTTTAAGTTTTTCACATTGCTTTTGGTTAATTTTAACTAAAATTTGGTGAAGATCTTCAAAAGCTTGAGTTTAATTTAATTAATATGTAGAATTATAATGTCCTAGGGTTTGAATCTATTTATACATTCAAAAATATATTTTATACAAAAAAAAATAATAATCCCCAAATTCTAGTGAAAAATTGCATTTCATAAGTTAAACTCTATCCTAATTTAATACGATTTGCAAATCAAGGTAAAGATAAGGCCGCACTTAATTTATAAATTTACATTGGAAAAATATTCCTTTTAATTCTTATATTTTTAATTTATAAATTTATAATTTTTTTGTTTAAATAGTTTGTGCTATTTTAAAGAAGTTTCTACTTTTTGCTTCTAATTTTAGACATATTTTGTCCATGCTTATTTGGTCCTTTTGATATAATAAATAACGACTGAAATTTTATCAAAAACATTATCCTAGAGGTTGAGAATATTCATAGTTAAAAGAATGTATTCCTTGGAAGAAACTAATTTCCAAACTTGCATCTTTGTATTTTCCAAAAAAAATAATTCTAGAGCATTATGCGATTTAGAATATGGCTCCTATAGGTCATTTCCTTACATTGATACAAATATATTTTCATGCTACACATGTCCATTTCCATTTAGGGCATAGATTCTCTCCTTTATGACCTCACTCAACATTTTATTCCTCTCTATGGAAAATAGTAAAAATTATGCTTTTCGACAACTCTGATCTATAGGGAATCTCCTCAATACTTTCAATGTAATTGACAACCCGAACTTATTACATTTTTAGTATGTTATCCCCTTATAAGTTTTGACATAACATCTATAACTCAGTTCATTTTTAATTCATCATATTTCATATAATGTAATAGGTGACAATGCAATTTAACCAACTTAAGGAAACATAATTGCCATATATGACCATAGTCATATGTAGACATAATTTAAACAATAAGGAAAAATTCTCAATTCTATTTTTGGCATCTCTAGTTACAAAATATATAGAAATATCTTAGATTTGCATTGATAGGCACTAGACAGTAAATATAAAAGCGGGCAATTTAATAAGAAGAGCTTATTTTATGCTAAAATACACTTCTATATGATTCTTTCTTAATTTTTAGACCAAGAATAATGTTATTGTATGCTTAAACCACTTTTGGTTGTTTTGTCTTTTCATGATCAAAATCACTTGCAGACATGATAAATAAGAAAACAAAATTTTGAAATCCCAAATTTTGGGATTTCATAAACACACTATATAACTATTCATTCTTGATCAATGTGTTAGGAATTTTCTATTATTTCTAGCTCCCCTATTTGGGTTTAGTTTTCATGTGCATTAAGGCAAATTTGACTCTGAATCACCTAGTTGTTGCTTATGGTGATAAAATTGAGTTTTCATGTATTTAATTAAGGACTCTAAATATTCTAGTTGTTTCTTATGATGGTAAAATCACTTCATCTATGTTTGAGACTATTATCATGGAACTTCCACCACTTGTCAAGTGTGTCCCCATTCAAAATTCAAATTTCAACGCTTTTTTTTATGCTGGATTTCTTAATGGGGTTTATATACATATTAACATAGATCTATTTTAGTCCAATATTTATTAAGCATTGAGAGGGATTAGCATAAAATAAAAGCATATTTGATCAATGCATAAAAGATCTAGGTTAAAATAGCTCTATATTGATTAATTATTTTATTAGATATTTCTACTATTAGTATGGTGAGTTATTGTTTTAATTCTATTTTATATTTGTATGAATTTTTTATTTTTTCAATTTAATTAATTAGCATCAATACTTCTCCCATACCATGCCCACATTTATATGTCTCCATTTCAAAGGGATGCCGTAAGTTTAGTAATACTAGAACCAATTCTTGATTGATCTTCTTCTTTAACATTGCAATGGATATTCGCTGACCCTTTCCCCAGTGGAAAATCTTGCCATTTGACATTATGTTGTGGAGTGGTGTTTCTACTACTAAAAAAACTCCTAACCCAAAAATAATTTAGTAAGCCTTACCAACCACTTCTTGATGAACTCCATCTTGGAAGGATCTATCTTCAACTCTCCTCCACCTATCACAAGTCTCAAATACACAAGAGGATATTTTGAAAAATCACACTTCTTGAGGTGTCCCAATAATAATTGCTTATTTAAAGTCTCTATCACCTACATGAAATGTGATATGTGTTCCTATTAACTAGAAATTTATAATAGTAAATCATCTGAATAAACAATAAAATTTCACCTTATAAAATTGCACAATATATCATTCAATAGCTTCATGAATGTAGTTGGTTCATCGCATAGGAAAAATATTATAAATAACCACTCATATGAACCTTGTCTAGTTTCGAAGGTGGTCTTCTAGGTATCCTCTTCTTTGAATCAAACTTGGTGACACCCTGATTTTAATTCTAGCTTGCTTAAGTATATATCTTGATACAAAATAGATCATCTATCCTGGGTAAGGGGTACTCATTCTTTATCATAATTTTTTTTAATAACTTGTAACCAGTGCACATCCACTAAATGACATTGATCCACATCCACTAAATGACAGTGATCCGAATCTTGGGGTGGGGGGAGTCCCGCAAGATATAAAAAAAATTGAAATGCCAAAAAAGGATGAGAACACAAAGTAAACAAAACCACAAAGATTTTTTTATTATTTTAATTTTTAAATAGAGAATAACTATAAAGTCTACATTGTGGTGGACAATATTTCATTTTACAAAATGTGACTACTTACTTATAGCATTTTTTAGTTATAATGCCACAAGTAAATTCCATGAGTGTGTAAATACCATGGGTGGATGTCACTTACAATACCATGGGTGGATGAATACCATGGGTGGATGCCACTTACAATACCATGGGTAAATTCCATGGGTGAATAAATACCATGGGTGGATGAATACCATGGGTGGATGAATACTATGGGTGGATGCCACTTTCCATTCAGATCATTCCTCGCTCATTAATAAGTAGTCGTCACCATTGCATGAAGTTCCCTCCTTAGAAGCCTTTGTTGATTATGAAGAGCTACCGAAGAGAATGGTTTTATGTGGTTAACCCATAACCATGTTGAACTAAGATTTGAGCATAGAGATAGCTTGTGATTCTTGTGACCAACAGTGATACTAATCATGTGCAACCTAGAAAATGGACTTCGATGAAGCCTGGGTTTGTGGATGACCCATAACCATGATGAACGAAGATCCGAGGATAGAGATACCATGTAATTCTTGTGACCAAATATGAGGTATCATTTAATGCTTGTGACCAACTATGACACTAACAATGTGCAACCTAGAAAATGCACTTTGACGATAAGAGTTTTGTGTGGTTGTAGTAAATCATCTAAATAATAAATTTAAAATGAACTTATAAAATTGCACAATATATCACTCGTTAACTTCATGAATGTATTTGGTTCATCGCATAAGCCAAATATCATAACTAACCACTCATACAAACCTTTTCTAGTTTTGACGGTGGTCTTCTAGGTATCCTCTTCTTTGACTCAAACCTAGTGATACCCTAATTTTAAGTCTATATTGCTTAAGTATTTATCTTGTTTCACAATAGATCATATATCCTAGGTAAGAGGTACCCATTATTGAGCATAATTTTGTTTAAAACCCTATAGCCAATTCACATCCACCAAATCACATTGATTTGAACCTTGGGGGGAGGCCCCCATATCTAAAAAAATTTGTAATTCCAAAAAAATATGGTAACACAAAGTAAAAAAAACCACAAAGTTTTTTTTATTTTATTTTAAACATAGAATAATTGTAAAATCTACATTGTGGTTGACAATTTGATTTTACAAAATGATAGTAGTTACTTATAGCATTTTTTAGTTACAATACCACTCCTAAATTCCATGAATGGGTAAATACCATGGGTGAATGAATACCATGGGTAGATGCCACTTACAATTCCAAGGGTAAATTCCATGGGTGGATAATACAATGGGTGGATGAATACCGTGAGTGGATTCCACTTACAATACCATGGGTAAATTCCATGGGTGGATAAATACCATGGGTGGATGAATACCATCGATGGACAACAATCTCCATTTAGATCATTCTTCTCTCCTTAAGAAGCAATGGTTCCCATTGCATTAATTTCCCTCTTGAGAATCCTTTCTTGATTATGAAGGGTCATTGAAGAGAATGGTTTTGTGTGGTTAACCCATAACCATGATGAAAGAAGATCAGAGGATAGAGATACCATGTAATTATTGTGACCAACTATGATACTAACAGTGTGCAACCTAGAAAATGGACTTCAATGAAGCATGCATTTATGGATAACCCATAACCATGATGAATGAATCTTTTAGGATAGAGATACCTTGTAATTCTTGTGACCAACTATGATACTTATAGTGTGAGATCTAGAAAATGGAATTCGATGACAAGGGTTTTGTGTGGTTGACCAATAACCATGATGCTTGTCACCAACTATGATACATTGTGCGACCTAGAAAATGGACTTCGATGACAAAGGTTTTGTGTGGTTGACCCATAACCATGATGCTTGTCAGTATGGTGCCTTGTTTGGTATATTATCCTATCCAATGAGATGCTATAAAGGATTCTTTCACATTATTTTTTCTTTCTAGAAATAGACCTCTTGTTGCAACTTTGCTGATAACTTATTCTATGTAAAAGACACATTTGAGGTATTGAAGAGATATTTCCATTGATATAATACACTTGAAATTTCATGAATTTTGGAGTAAGAAAATTATTCCTCAAACTCAAGGTATGTGTGGTCACGTAACATTCCAGACATGTGTAACTTCAATTTCTCAAATATCTCAAACCTTGAAACGAAATAAATTTCTGTAAAAGGCCCATTTGAGCTAACATAAAATATTTTTAAATGAGATATTTTCACCTTCTAAAATTCTTGTGGATGTGATAGCACTTGCATGAAGCTTTCTAAATATTGTAATAATATGTTCCCACTAATGGTGGAAGAGAAAAATATGTTGAAAAAAACTTGTAAACAACCATAATTGGCCATCTGAAACATTCAGGGATACAATGCTATTTTTGAAAGTACACCAATGAGACATAAAATATATACTCTGATCATCATAATAATATAAATGACGATGATGGTGGAAGAGACAAAGATGTTGAAGAATATGTTCCCACCATGTGCATGCGTTTTATTTTAATGTAATACATTTTATATAAAAACATGGAAGAGTCATCAACACATTGTGTTGAATAATAATATAAATGATGATGATGGTGGAAGAGACAAAGATGTTGAAGAATATGTTCCCACCATATTCATGAGTTTTATTTTAATGTAATACATTTTATATAAAAACATGGAAGAGTCATCAACGCATTGTGTTGAAATGCCAACAAATCCAAATTGGAAATGGAAAGTATACTTCCACGATCTAGATTATGTATGGAGATAAAGAGTCATCTAACTATAGTTCGGCTTCCAAACATGTTACTATTTTATATAAACAATTATTTTGTAGTATGGCATGCGAAATAAATTTAGATATCGGCTATGATTATTTGTATTACCTATGTGGACTTGCACTAAAATTCTATGACAAGGCCTACACTGAAGTTTATACTAAATAAATAAGTAAATAAAAAAAAAAATAGTTGGACAATGTTTACCCCTAAATGTTCAACTAACTTACAATAAATTCCATTTCTAGACAAAAAACTTTCCTTGCAATCTTTTGTTACAAAAGGTAGATTGGTAAATCGGTGATTCCTTGGTATTTTGTGGCCATGTAAATTAACCCATAAGTTACTACCCACCACAATTTAAGCAATCCTTTGCATAAACAAAGGATAGGAAAAACATACAAATAAATATAGTTACTAGGAGTTACTTTTCACCATTATTTATGTATGAGTAAAATTGTAAATGTGTAGACATCTCAATTTATTAGTTTATTGCATATCAAGGCTATAGAATTGGATTTGCATATTAAGCACTATTAACTTAGTATTGACTAGTGAAAGTTATAATGTTTTATGCTATTTTTTATTTCTAACTTCAGTGAGAGGCATTAAGGTGCATTGCAACACTTCTTTTAAATGAATTGTTAATTTTACATTCGATACATTTACATATGATAAAAAGTTTAACCATAATCAAAATTTAACATTGTAACACTTGTTTTAAATGAATTGTATCAAAATCTCAACCATAATCAAAATTTGACCTCTTCCTCTTCAATGTTCCCTTCCCCTATTTCGGGTATGCTAGTATTACAAGGTTACTAGAGAAAAAATGATTGTTATATTTCTCTATTTCTATCTTAACATATTCAATATAATTGACCATATTCATTATCACTAGAATTAATCTTTTAATTTTTATTTTGTTTTAATTGAAAATTACCAGTTTTTCAATATGATGTTATATTTTACCCATTTTAAATTAATTATTTTACCTATTTTCAATACTAATTTAATCTGTAGTATAATTAGACCAAAATGATTTTTTCACATTGTTTTTGGTTAATTTTAACTAAAATTTGGTCAAGATATTTAAAATCTTGATTTTAAGTTGTTTAATACCTATAATTATAGTTTCCCAGGGTTTGAATCTATTTATACATTTAAAATTATATTTTAAACAAAAAAAATTATAATCTTGTTTGAAACCGAATCCCAAATTTAAGTGAAAAATGCCATTTCATATATAAGTTAAACTCTACCCTAATTTAATATGGTTTGTAACTCAAGGTAAAGATAAGGCCAAACCTAATTTATAAATTTAGATTGAAAATATATTCATAATTTATATATTTATAATTTTTTTTTGTTTAAATAGTTTGTGTTGTTTTAAAGAATTTTATACTTTTTTCTTGTTATTTTAGATATATTTTGTCCTTTCTTATTTGTTTTTTGATATAATATCTAATGCCTAACATGTTATCAAAAAAATTATACTATAGGTTGAGAAAATTCATAGTTAAAAGAATGTATTCCTTAGAAGAACTAATTTCCAAACTTGCATCTTTGTATTTTCCAAATAACTATAATTTTTTCTAGAGCATTATGCCATTTAGAATATGAATCCTACATATCATTTCCTTGGCACATACAAGTATATTTGGATGATACACATGTCCATTACCATTTAGGGCATAACTTCTCTCCTTTTTTACCTCACTCCACATTTTATTCATCCCTCTGTGGAAAATATGTAAAAAATATGCTTTTTGACAACTCTAATCTACAGGGAATATCCTCAATACTTTCAATCTAATTGACAACACCAACTTATTTCATTTGCAGTAGGCTATCCCCTTATAATTTTTTACATAACATCAAAAACTTATTTCATTTTTTATTCACCATATTTCATATAATGCAATAGCCGACAATGTAATTTTTTTTTTTTTTGTAAGTTGGACTATGATCTATTAATTATATAAAAATACTGTACAAAAAATTGTCTGCCGGGGATGGCTGGAGGAGCTTAGCCAATCCTTGTCCCGATCCGTCTCCAAAATATCAAAGTTAGAGGCCACCCCTGACAGGGAAACCAACCCTTAAAAATTATGGGATATTCATATTTGGCTAGATAATCTAAAGAACTAATGTAAACTAGAAAGACAACATAAAGAATATATATCCAAAAAAAAATTCCAAGAACCTTGAGGAGGAGCTGTCAAGTCTTGTTTCCAAATTCATTCTCAGTGGGGTCTTCTTCCAAAATTTGGAAGCCATACACACGGATGATCTATTTATCTTCTGCAAAAAATTTCCCATCCAACAAATTGCTGACAGTGAAGACAGAGTGAGTGCCATTTTCCAGCGACAGTAGTTTGGAGGAGTCTTCCTCTCAAAGCCAAGAAAATGTGATTTAAGAGCTTTCACCATCATCTGTAGGGAAATTAATATAGGAGTTTAGCGATGGGGGCCTTCCATGCATCATGTCAATAAAATTCTCATGTGGAGGCCTCGAGTCAGGCTCGAGGTCCTTATGTGTAAGATTAATGAAACTCATATGAAGAGACTCATCCGTGAAAAACTAGAAGTTAGAGGTGAAGAGAGGAGAGTTGTAATCAACTCCTTTATAAGTAATAGCTTTGAAATGTTGAAGCCAATGATCCAAATGCTTGAAGCGAGTTTCCAATATCCAGCTGTTGGAAACGTTTTTAGACGAAAATCCAAGTAGGAGGCGAGTGGCCACTTGAATGATGATCTGTGAGTTCCATTCAACTTCCAGTGGGAAGAGATTGAGCTCGATGGTGATGGATATGCCTTGAATGAGGCCCTCTAGCTCCGCAGAGTTGTTTCTATCCCATCCTATGGACCCATATAAGATGTGCAGAGGATTAAATCATGATTCTCTGAAGATTCCTCCAAAGTCTGCTTCCCCTGGATTGCCTTTCAGGCTCTGTCAAAGTTGAGTTTGAAGAAACCAGCAAGGGGAGCGACCAAAATTCTGGAGAGATGGAGGGACTATTGAGATGGGAGGAGATATCATTGGGGTGGGTGAGACCTAGGATCCAGTTGTTCCAAATGAGGCATTCTACGACAGTTGTTGGTAAGTCAGAATTTTCCCAATGTGTGAGGGCAAGAGTTTCCTTCCGATAGCTACAAAATTTGGTCCATATCATTTCCTGAGGCATCAGAGTGTCCTTGAATATTATGTCATTTATTTCCTTCTAGAGAGTCCATGTTAGAAGGCCGGGAATTAGTTACTAGAGACGATTGAGGAGGTTGCACGAGAAAGGATCCTCTTGCCAATGGCTGAGAGTTTGGATGATGTTTCTTTGAGCTCTATTGGTTCTTCTGTATAAAATTGCAATCCTATCCCAGAAGGTGTTGGATAGGGGGAAAAGGTCCAGAAGATGATCGACTGATTCAATGTAATTCTGACAAAGTGGGCATCAATAAGGTCCCACAAAACCACGTTTCAAGAGGTTGTCCCATATAGGGATGCATATTTTTCTAAGCAATCAAAGGGATGTAGTGACTTTGGGACAATATTTGGCATTCCATATTTTCATCCATAAATTGTTCTCTTTACCAGGATTTTTACGCTGAATCAGGTTGTAAGCCTCCTTGGTGGAGAAGCTACCACAAGGAGTGTGGCCCCAGTGAATAATTTCTTGTCCCTACAGGATTCTAATTTTCCATTTTTTTAATTTAGTCCAGATATCAAGGTGTTGTTCATTGTGCTATTTTGCCTACCAATAGTCCGTTGGAAGCCAATTTTGAAATCCTATAGTTACCTCTTGAGCCCATAAGTCCTATACATTTTTATTCTCTCTCTCCCGCAAAGTGGTGCTCTAGAGGGGTCAATGGAAGAGGGATGGGAGGCTTGGAAACTGTTTCCATAAATCTTTCTAAAATATGGCTCGCATTCTAGACTAAATTTCCTAGAATCTATGAGCTTGGATGAGGTGTTTATGTTGACTGGCAGCCTTCCAAATCAAGGACCCTCTAAGCTCTTGATTGAATATGATTAAGTCCTCTTGGCGCCAATTTGCAACATATTTGGCAGCCCATAAATGATTCTGTGGCATGTGAGTGTTGGAAACCCACTTCCACCAAATATGAGAAACCGTGATAATGTTCCTATGCTTAGGATCTCTAAGCTTGAGGCTACCTTGGGCTTTTTTAGTTCAGACATCCTTCTAATTAATAAGCACCCATTTTCTATTCTCCTTATTACCGCCTGAGAGAAAGGTTCTCTGAAGGTTGCGAATGGATTTGAAGACCCACTTTAAAGTAGCAAGAGAAGGGAAGAGATATACGGACATATAGATTATAAGAAATATTTAATGAGGACCAGGTGTCCTGTGATGTTGAGTGAGCGATAGGTCCAAGAGGTAAGTCAGGCTTCCATCTTTTCCAACAACTCTTTCCAAGAGGACCGTGTGCTTGATGGAAGAATTCATGAGAGGAGAGCCCAAATATTTGGAAAGGAGGGTAGAAAAATTGAAGCCAAGGATCCTGGCAATGTTACACTAAGAAATGGTGGGTTGTAATATTCCCAATATTCCATCAGTTAATTGGAATATTAGAGTTCTTAATTTTTATTTCTTGGTAAGTAAATAAAAGAGTGGACCCATAAACCCCATAGATGAATAAAATCCATTTTTTTTCTATGAATGTGGGTTAGTAGATAGCAGATCGGCATCATGGAGTAGTGGAGCAGCTCATTAATGAAGGAGAAGTGGAGATTATGCAGAGATAATAAGGAAGATGATGGATATAGTGGAGAAATAAAAGTGATATAATATAGCATTAATGATGCATTTTTTCGGTATGTGTTATATTCTTTCCATGACTAAGCACGCACGGTGGTCTGCGCCCATGGTTTTGTGCATGGTTTTGCACATGGTTTTGGGGTATGATGGTTTGCGGCCCCTGGTATTTTTGTAGATCCGGTCTAGGGATCTACGATTATGTTCTAATCCAGGGTTAGTGGATTAGGGTTTATGTATGCTTCGACATGTATATATATGTGTTGTAACACTAAAATTAATATAATGAAATATCAACCTAGTCATCCCGATTTTGGATCCAGGGGAAAATTTCTGTGTTTATCTATTTTATGTTTTATGCTCTTGCTATTGTTTATTTTCTGTTATAAGATTTGTGTGTAGATAATTTATGTTCAGGGTTAAAACCTACACTTGGTATCAGATTTGTTTTGGCTTCAAGGGGATGCATTTACTGCTGAGGGTTTTTTGCTCGGGCCTGAGGTAGACCCTGTTCAGTGGGAGATCTGTGGGATCGATTCTTGCGGTGAAAGAAGATGGTGAGCAATGGAAAGATAGAGATCGAGAAATTTAATGGTCAGATTTTTGAGTTGTGGAAGCTCAAGATGGAGGATCTGTTGGTGGATAAAGATCAGTGGATCACGGTAGATCCATGTACTAAACCAACAACAATTTCAGATGAAGACTGGAAGAAACTGGATCGGAAGGCTAAGAGCACAATACGGTTGTGTGTGTCAGATTCAGTATTGTTGAAGGTATATGGGGAAGCTACGACAAATAATTTGTGGGAAAAACTTAGGACTTTGTACCAATCTAAGTCTCTGGTGAATAAGTTGTTCCTACAGAAAAATCTGTATAACCTGAGGATGAAGGATGAATACTTGGTGACAGAGCATCTGAATACCTTTAATACTATTGTAATTCAGCTGTCATTTGTTGATATTAAAATCTCAAATGAAGATAAGTGCATCAATTCGTTGTGTTCTCTACCAGAATCGTGGGATAGTCTGGTTATTGCAATAGGTAGCAATACAACTACCTTCAATTTTGATGACATTTTCTCAGCCTTGCTGTTGGAGGAAATGAGATGGATAAATATGGAGGTCCAGAATGGAGATGCCTTATTTGTACAAGGAAGGTCCCAAAATAGAAACAAGAATAAGGTTTCGAGTGGGAGATCTAAATCTCCTAGAAATTTTGTAAAGGGATGCTAGAAATGCGGAAAGGAAGGGCACTACAAAAGGGAGTGTAGATATAAAGCTCCTGAGAAAGGAAAGGGATCTGATGATGCTCCTTCTGCAGAGGAAAAACCCACCTCGAATGAAGGTGGGGATGTGTATTTGGCTTCTTATTCAAATACACATGTAGATCATGAGTCATTGTTGATTGACTCAGGTGCATCCTTTCACTTGACTCCCCAGAGGGAGTGCTTCTGCGAGTATGAGAAATATGATGGTGGTGATGTCTTCCTAGGAGATGACAGGAAGGCCAAAATCGTTAGACATGGAAAGGTCAAGCTGAAGCTGCAAGGTGGAAAGATTAGAACACTTTGTGGTGTTCTGCATATTCCTGCATTGGCCAGAAATCAGATTTATGTAAGCAAGATGGATGATGCAAGTGTAAAAATAGGGTTCAAGAAAGATTGCTGCAAGATGGTTCGGGGAGCACTGGTATTAATGCGGGGAGTTTGGACTGGAAATCTATACAAGCTACAAGGTAGCACTGTTATTGATGGGTGTAACAATTCTGTGGTTCCTGAAAGTGGAATGGAAAGCCTAGCTGTCTCTGGAGAAAATACCATGCTATGGCATAAAAGGCTTCGACATATTGGAGAGAAGGGCCTTCAGACACTACATAGAAATGGTATGGTAGAAAGTATGTCTAATTTCTCTTTAGATTTCGATTTCTGTGAACATTGTGTATATGGGAAGTAGAATCGGGTGAGTTTTCCTTCTGGTGCTATCAGGGCAAACAAGATATTAGAACTTGTGCACAGTGATGTGTTTGGACCTGTGTCAGTTCCATCATTGGGAAAATCTGTGTACTATGTTTCATTCATAGATGACTTCTCAACGAATACATGGATATATTTCTTGAGGAAGAAATCTGAGGTCTTTGACAGATTTAAAGAATTTAAGGCTTTGGTGGAAAACCAGAAAGAGAAGAAGATAAAGGCTCTGAGGATGGATAATGGTGGGGAGTTCTGCAAGAATTAATTTGAAGAGTTCTGTAAGAATTGTGGTATAGCACAGCAGAATACTACTCCATACACACCTCAGCAAAATGGAGTTGCAGAAATAATGAACAGAACACTGATGGAAAAGGCAAGAAGCATGCTTAGTGGTATCGGGTTATGATAAGAATTCTAGGCAGAGGCAGTGGAGACTGCATGCTATCTGGTTAACATATCACCTTCATCAGTGTTGGAGGATAAGACTCCACATGAGGTATGGACTAGTAAGAAACCCTCTCTTTCACATATAAGGCTATTTTGATGTGATGCATATGTACATTTTCCAAAGCAGAAAAGGACCAAGTTGGATAATAAATCTGAAAGGTGCATCTTTATTAGGTATAAGGATGGTTTAAAAGGTTACAAGCTTTGGAACCCAGAAACAAGGAGGGTTGTGTGCAGTCGAGATGTGCTATTTAGAGAAGTGAAAGATGTTGTTAAACATGAAGTCCTACCAAAGGAACCTAAGAAGATAGAGTTTGAGCTAAAGGAGGATGAATCAGACTCTACAATAGAAGAAGACTCAGAAGATGAAGAGCCACAAACTCCATCTATTAGAAGATAAATTCGGGAAAGAAGGAAACCAGAAAGGTATAGTCCATCTACTTTCTGTTCAGGTTTTTCCTTAACTATAACTGATGATGATCCAAGAACTATCAGGGAGGCAGTAGATTCATAGGATGGAAAACTTTGGAAGGAGGCCATGGTTGATGAAATGGCATCCTTGCACAAAAATGAGGCATGGGATCTAGTGGATTTGCCGACTAGAAGGAAGCCCATCGGGAGCAAATGGGTGTTTTAGAAGAAGATGAATGTAGAAGGCAAGGTGGAGAAATACAAAGCTAGGTTGGTAGCAAAATATTATTCCTAGGTGCCAGGAATTGATTTTGGTGATATTTTTTCTCCTGTCACCAAAGTTACTTCTATTAGATTACTTTTATCTATTGATGTTGCATTTGATTTTGAGATAGAACAGATGGATGTGAAGACAACATTTCTTCATGGGGATCTAGAAGACGAGATCTACATGTAGCAACCTGAAGGCTCTATGGTGAAGGGTAAGAAAGAACTGGTATGCAGGCTGAAGAAGTCTCTGTATGGGTTAAAATAGTCACCAAGGATGTGGTATCAGAAATTTGATATCTGTATACCAGGACTTGGCTTCACCAGAAGCAAAGAGGATCACTGTGGGCCTGCATGGGAAAGATTGGCGAGTGGGCCCGTAAGGGCATTTTATGTATTAAAATGATCTCTTAGTAGTACATCGCTGGAAGTTACATATGTTATATAAAACGACAGTCTATATGTTAAAATAAATTCTTATCATGCCGAGAGTTAAATTGTGATGTATGAAAAGGGCAGTTACATAGGTGTGGCAGTTACATTGCGACAATAACCAGGAAATCAATCAGAACCAAAAGGGCCAAACACAGTCACAGAAAAGCCAAATACAGTCACAGAAAAGCTAAACACAGTCACAGAAAAGACAAGTGCAGTGAACCAAGAGGCTGAATGAGTGAGCTGAAGTTTTCATTATAATTGAATGTAAATGTTTTTAATTGATTTATATTGTTGTGATGCATTGGAAAGTCTCTAGAAGAGAACAAAATTCCCACTGTAATATTAATGTTAGTACCTACAGTTATATTTTTCTGAGTGAGCTGAAAATAAATGAGAAGGTAGAAAATCAAGAGGTATGACTATCCATTTCGAATTCCTAGAGGAAGACAAACAATCATCAGGAAATCTCTATAAGTAATATCACCTTGATATGCATAGCAGAGAGAGAGAGAGAGAGAGAGAATATAGAGAATGCAGAGTATAGAAGATTGAGGCAAAGAAGATAAGGAAGAGAAGAGCATAAAGAGGTGCTACAGAACATAGCTGATATCTGAGGTAAATCAGCAAACATTCTGTTTTCTAAATTGAGTAAGTTGGAGCTCCCTTATCAAATTGAAGCTTGATAGTTGTCAATTGTAGCTGACTGAGGTTGGAGCCTTCTGTAGGTTGGTGCCTGTAGAAAATTAAATGGAGTTGGAGCTTCCTTGCAAGTTGTAGCTTGCAGAATTGAGGTTGGTGCCTCCTGTAGGTCGGTGCCTGCAGAAAAAAAGTGGTGAGAGGGAATTGGAGCTTGCCTTTGCATCACAATAATAATAAGACATGGTTTTATCCCTTTATGGGTTTCCACTTATATCTGCTATCTCTATCTGTGTCATCTATGTGCTAAAATGATTTACCAAATATGCTTAATGTTTGTTGTTCTCATAATAAGTTTGATGTCACATTAATTTAATACTTGCTGCAACTTATTAAGACTGTTCATATACTAAAGTTGGTTATAAAATTAAGTTGCAAATAATCTGATGAAAAATTTAAAAAGCTCATGTATGTGTTAAACTGATTCACCCCCCCTGTCAGTTTAACTAAGAATTCAACAGAACCCTCATTCTTTAAGAGGAGATATTTTAAATAGAGAGATTATGGGTCAAAACCAAATTAAAACATTTTCCTCCAAATCCATAAACAAACCTTGTATAAAAACCTCTTTACTCAGATACAATGTTTTTCTAAAAAGATACAGTCTGTGTTTATTAGTCCATTAGCACAGTGCTACCCAAAGAGACATTTTTTTTCAAAGGGACATCTTTATTTCTTCAAAAAACCACAATAAATATTGATCTAAGGAGCAAGGTGAAGAGGAGAAAAGTGAAGAAGATCACAATGAAGAAGAGCATAGTGATAAAGAGCAAAATAGTGAAGAGGGGAATGATGAAGAAATTGAACAGGTTGATGAGGAACACAGCAGTCACAAAGAGGAAAATGTTGGTATCCCACACAACAGTGATCATGATGATGATGAGGCACAGAACATTGAGGATACAGAGCCTAACAATCCTGGAGAAGGCAGGGACAAAACTAAACAAAACAGTCCTCAATGGGACAGTTTTGATGAAAAACAGGAAAGCCCACCAGCCAACAAGGATGATGACAAAAAAAGCTCAAGCAGTGAACATCCTAAAGAAGGCAACCTTCAAAAGGAGGAAAACAGTGACAAAGATGATGAGGGGAGCAATAAGGGCAAAGACCAAATAGAGCGTGTGCTAGCTGCCTCTCCTAGGCAAGGGGCCATGCTTTATTCTCCAAAGGTAACAAAGCCCCGAACATCAAGAAAGAAAGTGGCTCAAATTGTAACTCCAAATGTTACTAGATCACTCTGAAGCAAAGGAAATTTTCCCAAGCAATCCATTGTTGAATTACCAAAGAGGAGGAATACCGAGAAGGCCACCTAAAGCAAGGGAAAAGAGAAGGAGGAAAGTAGCCATGAGAAAGAAAGGGATTTTGACATAATTTAGATAAACAGTGATGAAAGTGACAATGAGGCTAGAATCCTAGAGTCCCTCTTGCTAAATAGAGAAGAACAAATTCATGATCTAAGAGCAGATCTAGAGAGGTCTAAAAACCTCATTCATTTTCTGCAAACACAAAACAAGAAAATGAACGTCCACATGGTAGTTTTTGAGAGATGGGCTATCAAGTACCAAAAATAAGCCTCCAAAGCACACATTAAGTTGGAATAACTCATGGGCGAATTCAGTGACAGTGAAGAAGAAGATCACCCAAGGAGGAAGAGGCCAAGGACTATGGGACTCAAAAGAGCTTTGAAGAAACAAAAAGAGGAAGAGGCTTCCCTTTTCCAATCATTTCCTCTTACTACTTTATTCACCCAAGAAATAGAAAAAAATAGAGAAGCATGGCTTGAAAGGGTGAATAAACACTTGGAAAATAAGTTCGAAAAAGCCAATAGAGACTTAAACCTTCAAAGGAAAATGATCGGGCACTATAAGAAGCTTAATCAATTTGCCCGAAGGAAATTGAAGGTTACACAAGATAGGCTCAAGATGGCCCGAAAGAGGTGCCCGATACAAAAAGTGAAGAAAGGAATATCAAGGCTTGAAATTTTGGCCTCTGCTTCTTAGCATGCTTCTGAAAACCCATGAGGGTTGTGCTTGCCAAAATTGGGCATAATTCGACAAGTTTTTGTTTTTTGACATTTTTGGGCTTTTTGTAGAAAATCATGGGCATCGCCATTTTATTTTGAAGCATCCTCAAAGGTTGAAAATGGTATCATTGGATGCCATAATTTTAGGGGCATCTACTCATCGAATTTCAGATCAATTGAAGATGTTTTGGTCCCCCAAAGTGGCGAAAAACAATCACTTTTTCAACACTCTGCCCCGCATATCAGCAAAGGCTAATCTATGGGTTTTTCCACATAGGTCAGATTTTCAAAGGCTTCTAGTGATAATTTTGGGGAAAAAAAATCATTTTCAGAAACAAAACATTCAGGGCTTTCCAACGAGCCATCACAGGCCTCATTTCTACATCGGGAAGTCCTCCAAAAGTTGTCCACAAGACATGGAATTTTCTGCTACTATATTTCTGAAGTATTTTTGTAAAAAAATGCAGTTTTCTGAAGTGGCTTTTCCAAATGTGCGTTTAGCCTTTTTTGGCCATTTTCAGTTGGAAAAAGTCAATTTAATTTCCTTTTTTAGTATTTTTAGGATATTTTTATAGATATTTTGTGCCTTGGGCTTTGCAAAGCCTTGAGGACAAAATCAAATATTTTTTATGGGCCAATGAGCTTGCTAGTTGCACTAGGAGGTTCTCCTTCTTCTTGGCCTATATATTCCAAGAGATTTCATTGTAAACAAGGCTGAAATGGATGATATAGAGAAATATATGGTTATACATGCTTGGAAGAAATACTTTGTCTCATGCATTGGATAGTTTCTTGAATGTTTTGGACGATAAAAGAGGACTGTTGTTGGATTCCTTGACTTGGTAAAATGGTATAGTGTCCTTATTTGTTATGTTTTCTTATTTTTCATACATATTTCATGTTCTTTGCTTGTTGTAAGACAGTAGAGAATAGATTTGAGACATGCCCATGGAGGCACCTCAGATTTCCTGTTTCATTACAGCTTCTATTTTTTCTTCCTTCTTAGTTGTATTAAAGAATTGTTAACTGCTCTTTGATCACTGAAGAACTTGTTTGATTGTTTCATTTATGGTTTTATGCATGCTAAGTATGATTCACGACATGCGCTGCTTACTCATGGGTAGTCACATCTCCATCTCTGAAACCTTTCTTTGAATGTTTGATTGTCCTAATTGAACGAAAGAGGTCTTGTATCGATCTTGCCTTTTGCCTTAAAATCTGCAATCTTAGTTGAAAGTGCCCGATAACCCAAAATACTATGTCTAGGAGTTCCCTCTTAGTAGTTTGAGTTATTTTTTTGTCTTAATTGTTTTTCCCCAAAGTCTAATAGCGATTTTCATAAAGTTAGAGAGTCATATATCTCTATGTATCGCTTGAATGTTTATTTTTATGCATCTATTAGTTTGAAGTTACATTTATCATGATTAATGGTTAGCCCTACCATATAAATGTCTTCTATTGAACTATTTATGTTTGAAAGCCTTTGTCCTTCACAAGCTTAGTGTCCATCCCACTTCATTTCAGCTAAAGATCCATTTTACCTTGATCAAATTGGCCCTTCAATATACCTCGTATCACCATCTGAGGCTTTCTCGACCTTTTCGACTCCATAGCCCGATTGATCTAACAATATTTTATCTATTTAGTCTTTGATCAGTTCCTCCCTCAAAAACCTAAAAACAAAACCAAAAACCTACTTCATAACTAGCCTAAAATAAAAAACATAAGAAGAAAACAATTATATTTCCATTACACAAATAGAGAGAGCCCTCTCTGAGTATAGGAAGGCTAATTCCTTAGGCTCCAAAGTTGGTTTGATGTTACTGTGTCACTTGTCTTGCCAATCAACCAAATCATGGGACCCTAACATATCCAATGCAAACACATTTCTGGACGACTTTGTTTTAATTGAATGCAATTTTCGAGTCCATTTTATTGTTTCAACATCATTTCCAATTGATCTATCTACGTCTTCGATCCCAATATGCCAAAAAAACCTTTATATGGAAAATTTAAAGAAGAATTTAAATATGATATCAAAATACAATCAAAGATAATCATTGTGATAAATGTACACTGTTTATTTAATTAGATATTCAATAAAAATTAAATTGAATGTACCTTTGCACTTCCCTTGATTGGTCAGTCTCATGGCTTAGAGCAGCGATGCACCATTGAACAAATTATTTCGCGTCCATAATTTGGCTTGCAGAGGGGTTAATTTGATATCTTCAAAGTGCTCGTTTTATGCATGCCCCTACATCGTCATGTTCTCCTTTTCCATGGCTAGTCTCAAAGAAATTCCAATATTGTTTAATGCAGGTTTTCTTATGAAGACAACACAACCAAAAGAATGATCGTGCATATTTGAATTGTCCTGCGCATCCATATGAACATATCCAATGTTCATTGAATGTTATTCCATGATATTTCAAGGAATCATAAATTTTTCCAAAACAATGTTGTACAAAATATGTATCATGTGGATGATCATCACCGATATAAAAGTGATATTCTTTAATAATATGTAAATTTTCATTGGTTCTTTCTTTATGATCAACGTTTTGTTCAGAATGTCTATATAGAATATGGATGAGCATGGAGACTTGGTCAGAATGATAGTATTCACTCTGAATTTCTTTTTGTGGAACAAATGTGTAGTTTTCTATAAAATCAATTACTGACAAAATGGTCCCTGGTGGAAAAACTTTGTGAAATTTTTTTAATTGCAAGTCTTGCCATTGAAATATATGGGAATGCTTGGTGTACTTGTAAATTTATGCCTCAAACTTTCTCAAAAAGTCTATCACAAAAATTTCTTCTCGTAATTCAATTCCTTTAACACTATTTGCACCTTGAATCGATGTATGGATATATTCATATCTCTTCCATTTCACTTTCATGTTGGAAAATAATTGATCATTTATATCAGTACGATATTTGTTTTGAAATTTAGTCAAATTTCCACAATCATTGCATTTTTTACCACCAACACATTTATTTTCGTAAAATAGTTCATCGCTTTATCTTTCACATAGAATTTGAGATATGAAATCACGGATAGTGGAAGGAGGAGGTGAATCCTTCCAAAATGTTCTACCAAAATCAAGGAATGTGTCGTAATATAACTCAAATTACACATGATAATGGAAACAACAAGTGTCGCGTACGGTGATAGGTTTTACATACCATAGTTTTTGTTGAACAAAAGCACTGATTGAAACATGAATTTCACGATTCTCTTCTTTGAGCTTGTTGAAAAACTCTATCTGAGTGGTTTCCAAGAAATTTTTTTCATGTTCTTCATACTAATTTCGTGCTATTCTTCTTCGCATCACATGCCTTGCAGTTGGCGAAACACGCGAATTCTTCTTCCAATATTAATATATTATTTTTTTTTAAATTTCTCCAAGTCTATATTTATATGGTTGCCTACAAATAGCTCTCCAACAAGCAAGTTCATAATTTACATCTATTTGGAACCGAAATTTCTGATGTTTGTGCAAAGTTTTTCACGAGGTTCCTAATGCTTGTGCCATAGATTTTACCAAGCGATTCTCTTTAGTACTTGATGAAACCACTTCCATATGTATTGCTCTACGTACAATTGAAACATTTTTCTGTCTACATCTTTTCATTGAATTTATAGCACTATTTGTATTTTGTATCACATTTTCCTTCATTTATTTTTTATCTTTGGTTGATTTTCGAATACCTAATAAAGTCGTAGCTTCTTTTAATTTCCTTAATGATAGCAGACCTTTCAACATTTGGGCTTGAATTGTCACATTTTTCTTTATGAAATACTTCTAAAAAATGCGGTTAACAAGATATCATATATAATGGTCAACTTTTTTTATCTCCATATGTGTGAGTGTCAACATTTTCTAGCATCTCGTCATCGACATTGATTTCGTCTGTAAATATTAGAATGAATAGTATAATAAGTTTACATATTCAATAAATAACTAAATTAATAAATATATGTATAATTTCAATAATACGTGCACGTGTTCAACATATATATATGTATATATATATATATATATATATATATACCTTATGATTCAATTTCTTCACTTGAATTTCTTTCAGTATTTTTACCATATTCAATCATTGGTTCAATATCTCTTTCAAAATTTTGTATCTCATCATCAATGTTTTGAGGAATATCTCTCTCTGTTTACATTGCAAAATATTTTTCAAATTAGTTCATCAAATAAAAAGTAAGCTTCCCATTTTACACTAGGAAAATTTTAAATATTTCAAAATCATAATATTTACATTTACATACTTGTTTCAACTTCTAGTTGAGGTTGATTTTCCCCTTCAATATTTGAGAGTGCTTCTATCTTTCTTTTGCGAGATTGTCTCATCTCTTCTCTACGTTCATCAGGGTCTCTTTTTTTATCATATTTTCTCGTACAATTTCTTTGATTTCCCATGATAATAGAGTATGAAGTTCAAAAAAATTCCTTCAAAAATTTAGACAAAAACTCAATTAAAAAAAACATCACAAAAGATTTAATTTAAAAAAAAAACTCATTTTAAAATTTTTGCAAAAAATACATACTCCAATCCAAAACACTTACTTTAAAAAATTCAAGAAACTTCCTTTCAATTCCTTTGAATGTAATTCCAAGAAAAGTCCTTAAACCCAAAACAATTCTTTGCAAAATTAGATCAAGACTTTTTTAAAATCAGACCAAAAGTGCGAAAATATGCGAAAATAATGAATGGTTTCATGGCAATTTATATTTCCGTGAAATGTTTTTTTTGGAGGGGCTTGGCGATACTTTCCGGCCAACGGAAATTTAAGTAAAAGTTCGGGCAAAATTTTAATAAATAGTTTGGCCGAACTACTTTGTTGTTCGATTTAACATGTCTTCGACGCAAAAAACAGTTTGGCCGAACTTTGTTTATGTGTTCGGCTGAACTAACACATCACCAGTTACATAGAGCCAAGCCCTGAATACGTTTCTACAACTTTGGACTAACTAAAATCCATGAAACATTCTGAATTAAGTGTCAGAACCGAGACAAGCATTTTCATAATTGAATCTACTTTCAGGAAATATAACTTTCATGGAATTTCATAAATATTTACTAATTTTAATTAATTTTGTAATAAAATGGATGAAAACAATTTCTAAAGGTCATTGTGATTCAGTGAAATCAAAATTTTGTATCTTCCAAAATACATTGTAAAAAAAATTGAAAAAATTATCATACATTACATTGATCCGTTGTCTCTAATGGGTAGCTTTTATATTTTTAGTTTATAACTTATATGTTAATAAATTTCTTGCGTTGCGAAACATATTCAAAATATGCAGTTTTTCATATTGGACCAGTTCAAAAAATTCTAGTAATTATGTTATGCATCCATTGGCTTTCTAAATATGACGAAACCGAAGTAGACTTTGTCTAGATTGTTGTAACACATTTTGTTTCTCAAAAAGACAAATTTTCACAGAATACAACATTTCGTATTAACATGAATTCTTATGAATTCGTTGATTTTTAAAAAACACACACTCAAAGAAACAGTAAGTTGACATAGCAAATGTGTATAAAATAATTCCAAAAAATAAGTAATAGAAAGCTAGGAAAATTTTTGAAAACTTTTATTTTTATCGCAAAATGAAATTCTAAACAGAAAAATTGTTTTAGCTTGTAGAAAGTTGAAGAACTGAAAAAAACGAAAGTTTTTTCTCAAAAAAGGGAAAAAAGTGTAACCCAACTTCATATTTTCACCAGAGTAATTTGGGAATTCAGGATGTTCGTTTAATTTTTTTTAATCATAATCCACAACCTACCTTACATTGAAAGGGTGAAGAAAGGGAATTATTCTTGCTTAAGTCTTATTTAGGCTGTAATGGAATGAGAGAAAAAAAGAACTAAGTGCCATTACTTGCCAAGTAATTCTAGAGCCAATTCTGTGTAGTTTAATGAATTGTCAAGTAATTCTTGAGCTAATTCTGTGTAGTTTAATGTAGAAAATTCATAAAGTGGGTCATCATCTCTTCAACAAATTAAATTATTTTAATTTCTAAAGATATCAAACAATATCATGGAAAAATAGGTGTAGGCCAAGAAAATAATCTTACAAACAGGAAAGACTAGGATCCATTGATAAGACCTAAATTTCCATTTTCGAGCTTCAAATTTGAAAAATAACCAAATATATCCACCATGAATGATTCAATATTGAAACTTTATTAATAAAATATATTCAGGCAATAACAAAAGCTAAAACAAAAGGATCAACCATAAATACAATAAAATACAGAGCCACTTATTATAATTATCTGCGAGGGTTTTGGTTATGCCAAAGAATATCAATGAGATTTTTGAAAATGAGAGACAACATGAAGATGGATTTAATTGCACATTCCTAGAAAATAACTATGTCTAACAAAAGCAAAAATGAGATAAAAAATAAATACATAATCATGTCTTAACTGCACAAACATGTAGATAGATAATGATAGCGAGTCATGGTTTAAAGGTTCCATAGATGGTTCCCGAACATGTGACTTCATTATTTTGAGATCAGTTCAAGGCAAGAAGATCTAAAGAAAAGTAAACAAGATAGGCCAGGGAAATAAGATCAGTAGAAAAGTAAACAAGATAGGCCAGGAAAATAAGATCAGTAGAAAAGTAAACGAGATCAGGTTAGGACAAGAAGATCAAAAGAAAATTAAAAATTAAAAGGAATTAATGGGATTGTGTAGCCAGAACAGAGAAATTTAGGATTATAGATCAAAGGAAATAGTAGAAAAGACAAAAAATAGAGTATAAATATTAATAGAGCATAAACGTTAGGGACCAATAATCGAGCATAAATATTAGGGACTAATAATAGAGCATAAAGATTTAAAAACATTAGTCCAGAGCATAAAGATTTAAAAACATTAGGTCAGGAACATACTAAAGGAGGAGCCATAGTTCACAGATGAACTCTAGAAGACTCATGCAGAGGTATAACATTAATTTGAGATTCAATATTGTCACATATAAAAACATGATAGGTGATGGGAAATCACATCAAAACATTAATTTGAGATTCATTATTGTCACATACAAAAACATGATAGGCGATGGGAAATCACATCAAAACAGGGGAAGAAAATCAGGTTAATTACAGGAATGACAGATTGAGATGGTGGGTCATGGGCTTTGACGAGGAAGGACAAGAACATTGAAAATTAAATTCTAATCTAAACAAAAGAATAAATCATGAATATAAAATAAATAAATACAAGAAACATACCTGTCACGGCTACAAAAAAAACTCTCTGGTTCCCTCCTCCTCTCCACTGTAAATACCTCCATTGATCACACAACATCTTTCATTTGTCATGCATCCCTTCTCGATTATGGTCAATTCAGTCATCTCTTTCAAAAGCTATAGAAAAAATAGCAATGCCCACAGGAATGATCAGATAAAACACTACTAGTCACAGTTACATGAAACATTGACATTATACAGAAGACAAAACACTTCCAATGCACAAACAACAAAATTTGTTGCAAATGTAAATACAGATGATAGAAGAAGAGGATGAAATTGGAACTATTCATTTAGAGGCACCCATATATATATATATATTTTTAGCACTCCACCAGGTCTTCGAAGGCTAAAAAGGAGAATGACAAAGGTAACCATAGACCACTTTGACCTAGTATCTAGCCCTACCAGGCTAAGAGGGCTCTCTCAATAAGATCAAAGTCAAGATTGACTGTGATATGAATTATATTATGCTAGATATGATATTCTTAAGTATGTTCAGAGAAATTTAGGGTTTGATGTTGGATCAAGGATGAAACCAAGTAGCTAGGTCTAGGTATCAAAAGGGTTTAGAGATTAAATGATATAAAGGAGAAAGGTAATAGTGGATCTATGATGGATTTGGTGTTTTTTAGATGTGATGGAGGGTCTAAGAAGGTAGAGGGATTCAATGAGCATATTCAATCATGAATTCATTAAACTCGAAGCATGAAAAAAAATGACATCTCCATATAAACAGAGCTAAGTTAATATAATTCTACCTATGAACTGTAAGGAAAACAACTAAAGATACAAGATATGGAAAGAGAAGCTATATATCAGTAAATAAAGACTATAATAGAGAAAATACATGATCATAAACTCACTACACATGAATTCCAATATAATAGCTGCAACTGCATCTTTTGATTTCTGAACATGAAAGTGAAAGTAGAAGCTACAATAGCTACCATCCTCTGATGTCCAACCAAGAAAATGACTCTGAAAATGATATATATAAACCAAAGAACCTCTCCCCTCTCTTAGGAGTCGAATCCCTCAGTTGTGGAGGTGATTGCAAGATATTCTCAACAAAACCCTAATGTCTAGGAAAGGTCAACCAATTCACCTCATCATAGGAAACTAGATACATTACCAAAATTACATTAAAAAGCATGTATCTACACTATTTCACCATTAATTAACACAATTACACCTCATGAAATCACAAAATCATCATCATCAATTAACTACATAAGTAAAAAGTCAAACTAGGTCAAACTTCATGTGAAATTTTTTTTCTCGAGAAAGCGTAGCGAATTCTGGAGAAAGCTTAGCGTGCATGGAGAAACCATAGCGAAATTGGAAGAAGTGGATTTTGGAGGCCTTCCCAAGGTCCAATTCCTAATCTGAAAGATGATATGGAAAGCCCTGGATGTCTTGTACATTATAGAGGTGGCTCCTAGCCCTCCAAAACTTCACTCCCAAGAGTACTTAGAAAGCGTAACGAAGCCTCCAGAAACAAGGCAGAAAGGTGATTTTTTGCATGTTTTGGGGAATTTTGACCCTCCAAAAGTGGCTGAAATGGCTACACTACTAGGCTAGGATTGATGTGATCATCAAGAGGAATCCAAAAATTCTGAGTTTAATCCAATGGATCTCCCCAACAAAAGCGTAGTGTGACCTGCCCTGCGCTTTTTGGACCAGAATTATGAAAATTTTCTTGGGTTTTTGCAAACATAGGCCTCACATATGGAGAAATATATCTCTAAAAATGAAACTATTTGCACACCTAAGAGAGGTTTTTGTTCCTTGGAATGTTAGGAACACAAGCATCCTCTGGTTTCCCAATATTCTTCTCTGGTTGTCCACAATATTCTCTGCACAATGGTGACTTAAACAGGACATTGCACAGTCAGAAAAATATGCTGTGAAGATGGGAATGGATATCTCATTATGTAATACTTATGTAAACTATGACATAGGTTATTGTACTTTCATATCGTAGTAAAAAAAAACTCCTCTTTTTTTCCAAAATTCATCATTTTTTGGCCACAATATGTTCTGCAAAAAGATGGCCAAACAAGACATTTATGGAAAATGTGCCTTCAAAGATTTTTCCAAATTTCCCAAATTTCATCCAAATTTCCTCAAAATTGCTCCAAAATTGCTTCATCGAGACAGGAGATGGTATGCTATTCTATGAAGGAAGCATAATTAATCAAATCCAACTTAATATTCTCTTTATGCTTTGATTAAGGTTTGTAGTTTTGAATCTCTAGGTCTTGGTTCTTGAACCATTTATCACCATGATTAGGTATACCTGTGGCCTCAGCTATTACATCAATTTATATGGTGAAATTAACCCCTGTAATCATTACCTTTTCAATTTTGAGTTGAGTGGCAAACATTTTGGTCAATGTGGCATGGTATTTGAATCTCCCAACTTGTTCAAACAAAGGAAGACACCCTACACTTTAAAAACAATGCTTGGATAATGGTGAATACGTCGTTTCATGAGTGGTTAAGGGCTCATGTATTATCACCTGGCCTCCGTTATTGTAAGTTTTCTTCTCCTCCATTTTATGGTTTGCAAAGGGAAAAACCCTAATGAAACAAAGCAAGGGAAGGGGGTGAAGGTATAGGATGAAGGGGTCAGGGAAGGGACATTGTAGTAGGAAAATTTAGGGAGATGACAAGGGATACTAGGGAGCTTTAGGAATTCAAATGGGATAAAATGGGTATGGGAATTAGGCTTGGTAATTTATACATATTCCTAGCTAGGAAAACTGCCAAAATTTGTAGTATTAGGCTAGGGTTTAGGGTTTTGGGGTTAGGAAATGGGAGTGAAGGGGAGTGAAGGCTAGGGGAGACATTTTAGAGTGTGAGGAAGGATAATAAGACAATGGGAAGGTGTGTTTACCTTGAAAATTTGAAAATATTTGCCAGCCACTAAAATGCAACGTAGCGGCCAATGGAGGTTTTTCACTCTAAATTAATGAAATTGAGATGCAAGGAGGGTTTAATTGAGGTGTAAATTACTTGTGATCTGATGCTAGATACCTTGATAGCCTTCAGATACCTTTAGAAGTTGTTTTGATGCCTCCAAGAGAGAAAATGCAACTTGTGGAGAAAGCGCAGTATGGATTTAGGAAAGCACAACGTGGTTTCTTTGGCAACAAATTTTGGAGTGTATTTGAATTGAATTTGGTGAAATTTCCTTGGTAAGTGAGAGAGAGATCTTATTCATTGAGGTGAATGAAAAAATGAAGTTGAGTTGGTCTTTTATAGCTTGTGATGTCATTTTTATTCATAGTAGTGGGATGGCCCACTACATGCCTTTTCTTTTTTCTTTGAAAACTGATGTAGCTTTGAATATTTATATGCATATTTTGGAACATTAGGAAATTATTACATATTTGAAACATAAATTACATATGAAACAAACCCTTTTTGAGAAAATCCCTATTATTACTCCTTCATTTTTTGGATTTATGCATGAAATGACGAACTTTGGTGACTGAAACCAGGTAATGACCTAGTGATGACACTAAGCTTAATGAGGACCATGATGGTATTAATCAAATGGATATGGTGACCTTAAAATGATGAATCATTCAACTAAGAGAAGGTAATGTCCAACAGGTGAAAATTTTGGAAGGAGTGGAAATAGTCCTAGACACACTATCTAGTAACCAAATTTTTATTTGAAGACCTAATGAAATGATAAAAAATTTGACTTGAGAACCTAAAAGGACATGTTAAGAGAATATTTGATCACTGGTGTGAGGGTGAACAGGCTGAAACTAATATTGGCTCTAGCTAGGGATGGCAGCTCCTTGGAGGTGTCAATAACGTTGTAGACCAAGTAGCCTAACCATTGGGCATGGAGTCAAAATCAAAAGATAAGATTTAATAATGAAAAATGACTCCAAAAATGAACAAAATTTGACTGCAACAAAACTTAAAATACTTATTGATGGCAACATATGACCGAGAATTGAGGGCTTAAAATCATGATGAAAACCACCTGCCTACTGCAGACATATGTAAAATCATGTGAAGTGATCCTTACAGTGTAACCAATCCAGTATATGGCCACTTACTTGAATCATGCTCACAATTTCCTCGAGTAGGAAAAAAAAAAAAAAAAGAACTAGGCCACTACATGTGTCCATTGAAAATATCCTCATGATCCATAAATTCAAGAAATATATCATCCCTATTGGCTGCAACAAATCAATGTAATGATCTTCAATAACTTGAAATTTTACCTTGCCTTGAGATCCAACAACAAAAATACAAGTACTCCCTTCATTTTGATTTGAAAGAATACTTGATTGTTGATCCATGGGAAGGCATAGGGAATTATTACTTTCTTCTATTTGAGTGTTAGCTGTAAATTCCTTAAGCATGAGTAAATCTGATTTTATGTCTACATATTGTCTCTCCCAGACTCATTCTATTTCCATTCATAGTCTAAGTCATATTTGAACATAAAAAATTCTTCAAGATTGTTAAACATGACAACCCTATCATCTTCATGAAAGAAAATAGTCCATGTTAGTCGATCTCTTTGCAGGAAATCATCATCACAAATTTCCTTACTCACAACGAATTCTTGTATAGTTTCATCAGTCTCATGACTGTCATCATTTAAAATCATATTTTCATTTTCAATAATGGAAGAAGTTTCACTAAAAAATTCTTAACTATGTGAACACTGCAAAACTGCATTAGCTTCGGTTGTAACATGACTATTCAAGAGATGATCTATTTCATCTTCAGACAAAGGAGAAACTTGAGTTCTATAGTAGTTAACATTGGCTTGATGATTTTCATTTTTAGTTTCGGGAATTGGCATTTCTTTTTTTTTGGTCCCAATCAGTTTCATCCAAGGAGAATCTATTGATTCTTATTGGGAGGAAAAATCATAAAGTGATTCTATGATCTCATCATCTCTTCATCCCCATACAAATTTTCAAGAAACTCAATGAAATTTTCAGAAAACTCACAAAAATTATCAATCATCGACAAGGAAGAATTAGAACTTTTATAATGTTGAAAGAAAACTGAATGAAATTCCTTTGGAGAATATAAACTAGTAGATGGTAGACTCTCATACCATGATATTACTTTTTCCTCCAAGGTAGCCATGAACATTTTCATCAGAAAATCTTCAAGAAACTCAATCTTTAATTTGTGAATATGAAAATGAAATTTTAACAAATGAAAACTAACATGTTCTCTGTCCCGACCTTTAAACTTTGACAGTCCTATTTTCCAATCTATACAAGGACTACGATTCGGAAAACCAAGGATATGAGCTCGATTCATAGGAGCATACCTTCCAACAGTTGAATCCATTTTGACAATAATGAAGTCACCAAGAAGTTATTTAAACTATCGATTCTTTAAAAGTGGAGTCGTCATGAGAATTCTAAACCTTCAGATTTTTCGAAACTGGAGTCGCTAGGTGAAAGATGCAAAAAATTATTGTGCCTAATCATTGTTCACCATCGAAAATCATATCTGATCCTTTTTGTTCTTTCCTAGGGAATATTTTTCACTTCTTTCCCTGGCAACAATGCCAGAATGTTAACACTTCACCAATTCTATGAAGGCTAAAAAGGAGATTGACAAAGGTAAACAGAAACCAATTTGACCTAGTAGCTAGCCCTACCAGGTCAAGAGGTCTCTCTCAATGAGATCATAGTCAAGGATTGACTATGATATGAAGGATATTAGGCTAGATATGATATGCTCAGGCGGGTTTTGAGAAATTTAGGGTTTGATGCTGGATTAGGGATGAAACCAAGTAGCTAGGTCTAGGTATCAAAAGGGTTTACAACTGCAAAGGAATAAAGGAGAAAGGTAGTAGTGGATATATGATGGATTTAGGGTTTTACATGTGTTATGGAGGGTATGAGAAGGTATAGGGATTCAATGAGCATGTTTAATCATGAATTCATTAAACTGGAAGCATGAAACACAAAATGAAATTTCCAGATAAACATAACTAAGTTAATTGAATTCTTTCTAGCTGTAAGGAAAGACACTGAAGATATAATATATGAAAAAAGGAGCTATATATCAATCAATAAAGACTATAACAGAGAAAATACATGATCAAAAACTCACTGCACATGAATTCCAAGATAATAGCTGCAACTGCATCCTTTGATTTCTGAATATGAAAGTGAAAGTACAAGCTACAATAGCTATAATCCTTTGATGTCCAACTAGTCAGATGACTCTAAAAATGATATATATAGACCAAAAAAACCTCTCTCATCTCTCAGGGGTCAAATCCCTCAGTTATGGAGCTGATTGCAAGAAATGCTCAACAAAACCCTAGTATCTAGGAAAGGTCAACCAATTCACCTCATCATAGGAAACTAGATACATTTGACCAAAATTACATTAAAAAGCATGTATCTACCCTATTTCACCATTAATTATCTCAATTACATCTCATGAAATCACAAAATCATCATCATCCATCAATTACATAGGTAAAAAGTCAAACTGCATGTGAAAATTTCCTTCTAGAGAAAGCGTAGCATGCCTGGAGAAAGCGTAGTGAAATTGGTAGAAGTGGCATTTGGAGGCCTTCCCAAGGTCCAAATCCTGATCTGAAAGATGATATGAAAATCCCTGGATTTCTTCTACATGATAGGCTCATCAATAACTCAAAAAGGTGGCTCATATCCATCCAAAACTTCATTCTCCCAAGAGTACTTAGAAAGCATAGAGAAACCTCCAAAAACATGGCAAAAAGGTAATGTTTTGCATGTTTTTGGGCATTTTGACCCTCCAAAAGTGGCTGACATGGCTCCAAATCTGAATAGGATTTATGTAATCATCAATAGGAATCTAAAAAATCTGATTTTTCTTCCAATGCACCCCCCCAACAAAAGCATAGTGTGACCCACATTATGCTTTTTGGACCAAAACTTTGCAAAATTTCTGTGGTTTTTTTGCAAAAATAGGCCTCACAGATGGAGAAATATCTCTCTAAACATGAAATTTTTTGCAATGCTGAGAGATATTTTTGTTCTTTCACCTGTTATGAACAAAAACTCCTTCATTTTCCCAATATGCTTCCCTTATTGTCTACAATCTTCTGTGCAAAAGGTGAATTAAAGAGGACATTTCACAATCAAAAAAATAGGTTGTGAAGATGTGAATGGACCTATCATTTTGTAATACCTGTGTAAAATATTAAGTATTTTATTTTACTGTGGTATATTAGGAACAAAAGCCTCGTCCAATTTCCAAAAAATCATCCTTTTTTGGCCACAATATGTTCCGCAAAATGATGACTAAATAAGGCTTTTATGGAAAATGTGCCTTCAAAGTTTTTTTTTCAAATTTCTCTAATTTTCTCCAAATTTCCTTAAATTTTCTCCAGACTTGCTTCGTGGATACCTGAGATGGTATGATATTCTATGAGGGAAGCATTAGTAAGAAAATCCAACTTACCCTTCTTTTTTTGCTTTCATTAGTTTGTAATTTTGAATCTCTAGGTCTTGGTTCTTGGATCATTTATCACCATGATTAGGTATCCCTATGGCCTCATCTATTACATCAGTTGATATGGTGAAAATAACCCCTACATTCATTACCTCGTCCTTTTTTAGTTTAGTGGCAAAAAATTTGGTCAATGTAACATGGTACTTGACTCTCTCAATTTGTTCACAAAAAGGAAGACACCCTACCCTTTCAAATCAATGCTTGCATAATGGTGAAGACATCATTTCATGAGTGGTTAAGGGCTCATAACTTATCACTTAGCCTCCTTTCTTGTAAGTATTCTTCTCCTTCATTTGATGGCTTGCAAGGGGCAAAACGGTAATGGGACAAAAAGAGGGAAGGGATTCAAGGGATAGGATGAAGGGGTTAGGGAAGGGAGATGGGAGTAGGAAAATTTAGGGAGATGGATAGGGATATTAGGGAGCTTTGGGAAGTAAAATTTGATAAAATGGGTATGGAAATTAGGCTAGGTAATTTATACACAGTCCTAGCTAGAAAAACATTAAAAATTGTTGTATTAAGCTAGGGTTTAGCGTTTGGGGTTCAGAAATGGGAATGAAGGGGAGTGAAGGCTAGGGGAGATGGTTTAGAGTGTGAAAGAGGGTAACAAGACAATGGGAAGGTGTCTTTACCTTGAAAATTTGAAAATATGGGTCGGCCAATAAAACACAGATAGGGGCCAATGGAGGGTTTTCACTCTAAATTAATTAAATTGAGCTGCAAGGAGGTGTTACTTGATCCATCTAAGTAGGGATTGAATTCAAAAACTCAAAAATCACACCACAGAAATCTAAAAACTATAAATGATAAATGTTTTCTAAAATAAAGTTTGATTGATAATTCAAATAGGTGTTTTGAAAATTTAATTTTGAATATAAAATAGGAGGTTAAGAAAATTAAAATTATTGTCAATAATTTGAAATTACATTTTAATAGGAGTGTATAGAAAACATTAAAACCGAAAGTGATTTTTACTATTTTCAACTCATTGAAAATCACATAAATCATTTCATTTGAATTTTTAAAATGATTCAACTTCATAATTTTAATTGTTATGGTATTTTATTTTAAAATTTTCAATTAATATTATATTTATATATTTTTTTATGATAAAAATTATTTTTATTAATTGAATAAATATTTTTTAAAATATTTTGTATATTGTAACATATTTTTATGTTAATTATTTTGTTGAGCCCAGAGGTTCATTAAACTAGGAGGTTCATTCTACAACCCACCAAGTATGAGAGCATGTGTAAGTTCATCTCCCTACCTTTGAGTCTCTTTAAAACAAAAATTATGTTCTAAATATAAAATTAATGTGCATTATAATTAAGAAAAAATGAATATAGTTTAAAGTAATTACAAGTAAGAAAAATGTGTAAATGAGATGTTTAAATCTCAAAAATCTTTGGACAAGGGATTTAAATAAATTATTTGAAAATTTATGTTAACTAATTTATGTCCATATGAACTACATATATATCTATATATATATATATATAAAATAAGTTTCGTGGTTAAAATTTTTATTTGGTTCTATATATGCACTACTTAGCAATCAAAAATACAATTTAAATAATGAAAAATAACACATTTCATTTTTCACTCTAAGAATATTTGTGTTGGAAATAATGCTTCCATGTCATACATAGGTGTCAATGTGAGTCTCATTGTGTAAATCTAGAAGTTTTTAATTCCTATGTGTGTTTTATGTACTATATAGTTTCATGTTTGAGTCATCATTTGTCGAATTCAGTGTTTTATGTACTATATACTGTAACTGTTGTGATTAATAAAATATGACAGTGTGTGGTTGTTGCATGCTGTGTGCAACCATTGTCTCTAGATCCCTTCAAATTTCTGTCATTTTGATCCCTCTTGGCTCAAGTTAGATCACTACTTAAGATGGATCTATGCTAGTTAGGTAGAAGAACCTAAAGAATTGGATTGAGTTAAGGAAAATTTATGCAAAAATCCAATTTCTACGCCTCTAGTCAATTTATTCATTCCAAGAGCTATTGATATTTCCACATTCTCTTCATGGTTTTGGTGAAATTATGGTTTCTTCTTTACTTGAAATTTATGAATGTTGTAGCACAATATTTTTCATAATCAAATCTCGTTTAGTAAACATTTTTGTATATGTTTATTTAAATATTTGAGATTAAAAAAATAGCTTTTTTTAAGGAATACATAACATTTTAAGCTTATTTACTAAAAAAAAACATATTAGACATCAATTTAATGTTACATATAATAGGATCAGAATAGGTTGCTAATTTTCTACAAAATTTTAAACTCAATTTATAATTTTGGCTATAAGATTTCTATCCGGATAAATTGTTTTTCCATAGGTTAATCAAAGTTTGATTTATACTAACTATTGTTTTAAAATTAATTTAAATTTATTTGAAAATAAATATAGATATTAATTTAAATTTTTGAAAGGTTATTTTTTTTTAAATATATTGTTATTTAAATAATATATAAATCTTAATTTTATATTTAGATTATTTGGTTCTTTTAATTTTATAATAAATTTAAAATTATATTAAATTAAATGTTAAAAAGATGTTTTATATATTAAACTTTTCAAAAAAAAATTGATTTGTATACTAGGTGAAAGATTCTTTCAAGTTAAATATATAATTTTGAATGAATGTTATTTATATATATGCACTTAATAATTTTATTTTTTATTTATATTAAATTTATTAATTTTAAGATTAAAACAAATTTAATTATTTCTTATTTGTTAAATTATTTGTGATTTGTGGAATTAACCTATGATTTAAGAAAGTATGACTGAATTTTACATGAATCACACTTATCTGAGGCCACACCAACCCTAAACAATGTGAATTTCTTTAGTATTTCTAAGGTAAGTTTAGATACTTTACCAACTTACAAAATATAACCCTAAAAATCCAATAATCCTCTTAAAACTCCACCTAAATCTAATTGGCTAGATAAAACACATTATATATATATATATATATATATATATATATATATATATATATATATATATATAAAATTCTAAATCTTTTAACACTTACATCAATTGTTACAACCATACTTGGCCCTCCAAAATGTTCAAGGATACAATGCTCTTTATCAAAGTCCATGGATGATAAGTAAAATATATGCTTCCATCATCATAATCATATAAATGTTGATGATGGTGGAAGAGACAAAGATGCTGTAATAATCCGGTAAACAACCATACTTGCCTATCCCAAACATTCAGGGATGTAACAGTGCTCTTTATGAAATAAGTCCACAAATGATGCTTAAAATATATGCTATTATCATAATAATAATATAATATAAATTATGATGATGGTAGAAGAGACAAAGATGTTGAAAGAATCATATAAACAACCATACTTGGTCATCTGAAACATTCAAGGATGCAATGCTCTTTATGAAAGTCCACAACTGACAGGTAAAATATCTCCATGTGCACTAGTTTCAGCTTAATGTAATACATTTTATATAAAAATATGGAGTGCTAGCAAATCCAAATTGGAAATGGAAATAATACCTTCACGATCTAGATCATGTATGGAGATAAAGTGTCATATAACTAAGTGTTATATCTAAATTATACCTTCACTATTACTATTTTATATAAAAAATTATTTTGTAGAATGACATGCCAAAATTTTTTAGAGAATATCAGCTATTAAAATATGTCTTACTTTGTGACTGCAATTGTAATAGCTCTCATAGAGTCTTCTGGTGAACATTAAGGAAGGAAACAAGAAAATCCATCCATTAGAAATTTATTTATTAAGTTACTGATTTGTGAGTGTTGGGTGTTTTTCCATGTATTCACAACAACTTCTATGACAAGTCCTACTCTTAATTTTATACTGCAATAAAAAAATGTAGTTGGACACTCTTGTATCCCTAAGTGTTCAACTAACCTACAATAAATGCCATTTCTATACAAAAAAACATTTCATTGCAATATTTTGTTACAACATGTAGATTGGTAAATTGGTGTCCCTTGGCATTTTGTGGCCACATAACTTAACCCATAAATTACTTCCCACCATAATTTAAGCAATATTTTGCATAAACAAAAGATATGAATAAGATGTAAATAAATATACTTACTAGGAGTTACTTTTCACCATTATTTATGTAAGACTAAAATTATAAATGTGTATACATCTCAATTTATATCGTAAATGTGTATATATCTCAATCTATTAGTTTATTGCATATCAAGACTATAGAATTGGATTTGGATATTAAGCACTACTAACTTAGAATTGACTAGTGCAAGTTATAACTTTTTATGCTATTCTTTCTAAAGTATAGTTTCTAACTTCAATGAGAAGAAATAAGATCCACTGCAACATTTGTTTTAAATGAATTGTTAATTTTACATCCAATAAATTTACATATAATCAAAATTTTAACCACAGTCATAATTTATCATCTTCCTCTTCGATGTTCCATTCCTTGTTTCATGGGTATTCTAGTATTAAAGGTTACCAGAGAAGAAATGATTGCTATATTTCTCTATTTCTATCTTAATGCGAACATCTTCATTACAAGTAGAATTTCTCTTTTAAGTTTTATTTTGTTTTAATTGAAAATCACAAGTTTTTCAATATGATATTATATTTTACTAATTTTTAAATTAGTTATTTTATCTAGTTTCAATACTAATTTAATGTGTAGTATAATTAATATACCAAAATGTTTTTTTCACATTTATTTTGGTTAATTTTAACTAAAATTTGGTCAATATATTTAAAATCTTGAGTTTAAGATTTTCACATTGCTTTTGGTTAATTTTAATTAAAATTTGGTAAAGATATTTAAAAGCTTGAGTTTAAGTTTCTTAATATGTAGAATTATAGCATCTCATGATTTGAATCTATTTATAAATTCAAAAATATATTTTAAACAAAAATAATCATAATCTTGTTCGAATCTGAATCCCCAAATTCTAGTGAATAATTTCATTTCATCTATAAGTTAAACTTTGTACCCTAATTTAATATGATTTTCAATTCAATGTAAAGATAAGGCCAAACTTAATTTATAAATTTGCATTGGAGATATATTCCGTTTAATTCTTAAATTGCTAATTTATATATTTATAAAGTTTTTTGTTTAAATAGTTTGTGTTTTTTTAAAGAAGTTTCTTATTTTTTTAATTCTATTTTTAGACATATTTTTTACATGCTTATTTGGTTTTTGATATAATATCTAATGACCAACATTTTATCAAAAAAAAAAAAAAATCCTAGAAGTTGAGAAAATTCATAGTTAAAAGAATGTATTCCTTAGAAGAAATTAATTTCCAAACTTGCATCTTTGTATTTTCCAAACAATTTTTTTCTCTAGCATTATGCCATTTAGTATATGACTCCTACAGATCATGTCTTTGAAACATAAAAATATATTTGCATGATACACATGTCCATTTTCATTTAGGGTATAAATCCTCTCCTTTATGACCTCACTCTACATTTTATTCCTCCCTATGTGGAAAATATGTAAAAATTATGCTTTTAGACAACTCTAATTTATAGGGAATCTCCTCAATAATTTGAATGTAATTGACAACCCCAACTTATTTCATTTATAGTAGGGTATCCCCTTATAATTTTTGACATAACATCTATAACTCATTTCATTTTTAATTCATCATATTGCATGCAATAGGCAACAATGAAATTTAACCAGCTTAAAGAAACATACTTGGCATATATGACTATAATTTCCATATATGACCATATTAATCTCTAGAAATGATTTAAACCATAAGAAAAAATTCTCAATTCTTTTTTTTTGTATCTCTAGTTACAAACTATATAGAAATATCTTAGATTGCATTGCTAGGCACTAGACACTAAATATAAAAGTGCAAAAATCTATAGGAAGAGTTTAGTTTATGCTAAAATACACTTATATATGATTACTTATTAATGTTTAGACCAAGAATAATGTTATTGTATCCTTATACCACTTTTGGTTGTTTTGTATTTTCATGATTATAATAACTTGTAGACATGATAAGAAAAAGAAGACAAAACGTTGAAATCCCAAATTTTGGGATTTCATAAACACACTATATAACTATTCATTCTTTATCATTGTGTTATGAATTTGCAATTATTTCTAGCTCCCCTATTTGGGTTCCATTGTCATGTGCATTAGGGAAAACTTGACTTCGAATCACCTAGTTATTGCTGATGGTGATAAAATTGAGTTTTCATGCATTTCATTAAGGACTCTAAATCTTCTAGTTGTTGCTTATGATGATAAAATCACTTCATCTATGTTTGAGTCTATTATCATGGAACTTCTACCACTTGTCAAGTGTGTCCTCATTCAAAATTCAGATTTCAATGCTTTTTTTAGGCCGGACATAATGTAGTGGCAACACTTATTATGTTACCTACTTGGGTTCAAGTGATTTCTTAATGTGGTTGATATACATATTAGCATAGATATATTTTAGTCCAATATTTATTAAAAATTTATAGGGATTAGAATAAAATACAAACATAATATATCAGTGCATAAAAGATCTAGGTTAAAATAGATCTATATTGATTTATTCTTTTATTAGATATTTCTAGTATTAGTATGGTGAGTTATTATTTTAATTTTATTTTATATTTGTATGAATTTTGTATTTTTTCAATTTAATTAATTAACATCAAGAATTTTCCCATAGCATGCCCACATGCATATGTCCCGACTTTGAAGAGATACTATAAGTTTAGTAATTCTATAACCAATGCTTGATTGATCTTCGTCTTTAACCCTGCAATGGATCTTCGCTAACCCTTTCCCCACTGGAAAATCTTGCCACTTGACATTATGGTGTGGAGTGGTGTTTCTACTACTAAAAACAATTATATCAATTTATTCAAGTACTATGATGCCTAAAAAAACTCCAAACCTGAAAAATATTTAGTAAGCCTTAGCGACCACTTCTTGATGACCTCCATCTTGGAAGGGTCTATATTCAACTCTCCTCCACCTATCACATATCCCAAATACACCAGAGGATATTTTTAAAAGTCACACTTCTTGAGGTGTGCCATGTTTCTTCTTTAAGGTATCAATCACCTACATGAAATGTGAGATGTGCTCATATTAAGTAGCAACATATAGTAGTAAATCATTTGAATAAAAAATAAAATATGAACTTATATCATTCACTAAATTCATGAATGTAGTTGGTTCATCGCATAGGAAAAATATCATAATTAACCACGGTCAAATATCATAACTAACCACTCACACAAACCTTGTCTAGTTTTGAAGGTGGTCTTCTAGGTATCCTCTTCTTTGACTCAAACCTGGTGATACCCTAATTTTAAGTCTAGCTTTCTTAAGTATTTATCTTGTTTCACAATATATCATCTATCCTAGGTAAGAGGTACCCATTAATGAGCATAAATTTGTTTAAAACCCTATAACCAATGCACATCCACCAAATCACATTAATCTGAATCTTAGGGGGAGGCCCCCAAAATCTAAAAAAAATGAAATGCCAAAAAAATATGATAAAACAAAGTAAACAAAACCATGGAGGTTTTTTTTTAACATATAATAATTGTAAAATGTACATTGTTGTTAACAATCTGTCATTTCACAAAATGAAACTAGTTACTTATAAAAAAAATTATTTACAATACCATCGGTAAATTCCATGACTGGGTAAATACCATGGGTGAATGAATACTAGGGGTGGATTCCACTTAAAATCCCAAGGCAATACCATAGGTAAATTCCATGAGTGGGTAAATACCATGGGTGAATGAATACTAGGGGTGGATGCGACTTACAATACCAAGGGTAAATTCCATGGGTGGATAAATACCATGGGTGGATGCCACTTACAATACCATGGGTGGATGAATACCATGGGTGGACGCCACTTTCCATTCAAGTCATTCTTATCTCCTTAAAAATATATGATCCCCATTGCATTAAGTTCCCTCTTGAGAAGCCTTTGTTGATTATGAAGAGTCATTGAAGACAAGGGTTTTGTGTGGTTAACTCATAACCATGATGAATGAAGATCGAAGGATAGAGATACCCTATAATGCTTGTGACCAACTATGATACTAACAATGTGAAACCTATAGAATCGACTTCTATGAAGCATGGGTTTCTGGATAACCCATAACCATGACGAACAAATCTCTGAGGATAGAGATACCATGTAATGATTATGACCAACTATGATACTTATAGTGTGGTTGACCCATAACTGTGATGCTTGTCAATATGGTGGCTTTTCTAGTAGATTATCCTATTCAATGAGATGTTGTAAAGGATTCTTTCACATTAATTTTTTTTTCTAGTAATAGACCTCTTGCTGCAACTTTGATGATAACTTCTGCTATAGGGGATGAAATAAAATTCAGTAAAAGATTCATTTGAGCTATTGAAGAGATGTGAAATTTCATGATTTGTGGAGTGAGAAAATTATTCCTGAAACTCAAGGTACGTGTAGTCACCTAACATTAGAGACATGTGTAACTTCAATTGCTCAAATATCTCAAGCCCACAAATGAAATAAAATTACGTAAAAAGGTCATTTGAGATAACATAAAATATTTTTAAATGAGCTATTTTCACCTTCTAAAGTTCTTATGGATTTCATAGTACTTGCATAATTTTTTTATGAAGATTGTAATAATATGTTCCCACTGATGGCTGAAGATACAAAGATGTTGAAATAATCTTGTAAACAACCATAATTGGCAATCCGAAACATTCAGGGATACAATCCTATTTATGAAAGTACACAAATGACACTTAAAATATATGCTCTGATCATCATAATAATATAAATGAATATTATGGTGGAAGAGACAAAGATGTTGAAGAATATGTTCCCACCATGTGCATGAGTTTTAGTTTAATGTAATAAATTTTATATAAAAACATGGAAGAGTCATCAAAGCACTGTGTCAAAGTTCCAGCAAATCCAAATTTGAAATGGAAATTATACCTGCATGATCTAGATCATGTATGGAGATAAAGTTTCATCTAACTATAATTGGGCTTCCAAACATGATACTATTTTATATAAAAAATTATTTTGTAGTATGGCATGTGAAATAATTTTAGATATAGGCTATGATTCTTTGTCTTACCTACTAAATGCAATTTTAATAGCTCTCATAGATCCTTATTTTCCACATTAAATAAGGAAACAAACAAATCCATTAGAAACCTATTTACTAGGTTACTAATTTGCATGTTTTTGGGTGGTTGTCCATGTATTTGGAGAAGGAGGTGGATTTGCATTGAACTTCTATAACAAGGCCTACACAGAATTTTATACTGCAATAAAAAATATAAATGTAATTGGACAATGTTGTATCCATAAATGCTCAGCTAACCTACAATAAATTCCATTTATAGACAAAAAAAAAATTGCTTTGCAATATTTTGTCACAAAAGGTAGATTGGTAAATAAATGATTCTTTCGCATTTTGTGGCCACATAAATTAACCCATAAGTTACCTCTGACAATAATTTAAGCAATACTTTGCATAAAAAAATGATAGGAACAAGATGTAAATAAATATACTTACTAGGAGTTACTTCTCACCATTATTTACGTATGAGTAAAATTGTAAATGTGTAGACATCTCAACTTATTAGTTTATTTCATATCAAGGCTATAGAATTGGAGTTGCATATTAAGCACTATTAACTTAGCATTGACTAGTGCAAGTTATAATGTTTTATGTTTTTTTTTCTAAAGCATAATTTCTAACTTAGTGAGTGGCACTAAGGTGCATTGCAACACTTGTTTTAAATGAATTTTTAATTTTACATTTGATACATTTAAATATAATCAAAATTTTAACCATAACAAAAATTTAACCTCTTCCTTCCCTTCCCCTATTACAGGGGTATGCTAGTATTATAAGGTTACTGGAGAAAGAATGATAGTTATATTTCTCTTTTCTATCATAACGTATTCAATATAATTGACTGTATTCATTACCAATATAGTTACTCTTTTAAGTTTTGTTTTGTTTTAAATGAAAATCACAATTTTTTCAATATGATGTTATATTTTACTATTTTAAATTAGTTATTTTACCTATTTTCAATACTAATTTAATGTGTAATATAATTAATAGACCAAAATGATTTTTTCACATTGTTTTTGGTTAATTATAACTAAAATTTGGTTAAGATATTTAAAATATTGAGTTTAAGTTGTTTAGTACCTAGAATTATAGTGTCATGGGGTTTGAATTTATTTATACATTTAGATATATATTTTAAACAAAAAAAGTCATAATATTTTTCGAAATTGAATCCAAAATTCTAGTGAAAAATGCCATTTCATCTATAAGTTAAACCCTACTCTAATTTAATATGATTTGTAACCCAAGGTAAATATACGACCAAACATAATTTACAAATTTACATTGCAAACATATTCATAATTTATATATTTATAATTTTTTTTTTCTTAAATAGTTTGTGTGGTTTTAAAGAATTTTCTACTTTTTTATTCTAATTTTAGATATATTTTGTCCTTGCTTATTAGGTTTTTTGATATAATATCTAATGCCTAAAATTTTATCAAAAACATTATCCTAGAGGTTGAGAAAATTTATAGTTAAAAGAATGTATTCATTAGAAGAAACTAATTTTGAAACTTACATCTTTGTATTTTCCAAACAACTATAATTTTTTCCAAAGCATTATGCCATTTAGAATATGGCTCCTACATATCCTTTCCTTGGTACATACAAATATATTTGGATGCTACACATGTCTATTACCATTTAGGGCATAAATTCTCTCCTTTTTTACCTCACTCTACATTTTATTCTTCCCTGTGTGAAAAATATGTGAAAACTATGCTTTTCCACAACTCTAATATATAGAGAATCTCCTTAATAGTTTCAATGTAATTGACAACCCCAAATTATTTCATTTTTAGTAGGGTATGTCGTCATAATTTTTTCCATAACATCTATAACTCATTTCATTTTAATTCATCATATTTCATATAATGCAATATCTAACAATGTAATTTAACTAGCTTAAGGAAACATAATTTCCATACATGACCATAGTCATCTGTAGAAATGATTTAAATAATAAGAACAAAAGCGCATCTCTAGTTACAAAATATACAAAAATATCTTAGATTGCATTGTTAGGCACTATACAGTAAATATAAAAACACACAAATTAATAAGAAGAATTTAGTTTATGCTAAAATGCACTTCTATACGATTCATTCTTAATGTTTAGCCCAAGAATAATGCTATTGTATCCTTAAACCATTTTTTTATTGTTTTGTCTTTTCATGATCACAAACACTTGTAGACATGTTAAGAATAGGAGGAAAAAATGTTGAAATCCCAAATTTTGGGATTTCATAAACATACTTAATAACTATTTTTTCCTGATCATTGTGTTAGGAATTTGCTATTTTTTCTAGATCTCCTATTTGGGTTCCACTTTCATGTGCATTAAGGAAAAATTGACTTTGAATCACCTATTTATTTTCTTATGGTGATAAAATTAATTTTTCATGTATTTCATTAAGGAGTATAAATCATCCAGCTATTGCTTATGATGATAAAATCACTTCATCTATGTTTGAGGCTATTATCATGGAACTCCCACCATTCGTCAAGTGTGTGTCCAATCAAAATTAATTTCAATGCTTATTTTTAGTCATGACACAATGTAGTGGCAACGCTATTATGCTACCTACTTGGGTTCTAGTGATTCGTCAATGGGGTTGATATAAATATTAGCATAGATGAATTTTAGTCCAATATTTGTTAAGAATTGAGAGGGATAAAAAAAAGCAAAAAAATTGATTAGTGCATAAAAGATATAGGTTAAAATAGATCTATATTGATTTATTATTTTATTAGAGATTTATAGTATTAGTATGGTAAGTTATTGTTTTAATTTTATCTTACATTTGTATGATTTTTTTATTTTTTCAATTTAATTAATTAGCATCAAGACTCCTACCATAGCATGCCCACATGCATATGTCTCCACTTCAAAGGGATACTGTAAGTTGAACTAATTCTTCACTGATCTTCTTCTTTAACACTGCAAAGGATCTTTGCTTACCCTTTCCCCACTGGAAAATCTTGCCACTTGAAATTATGGTTTGGAGTGGTGTTGCTGCTACTAAAAACAAGTCCATGAATTTCTTCAAGGAATATGCCACCTCAACAAAACTCCTAATGTCAAAAATATTTTGTAAGCCTTGCCAACCACTTTTTTATTACCTTCATCTTGGAAGGATCTATCTTCAAATTTCCTCCACCTATCACATATCCCAAATAAACCAAAGGATATTATGAAAAATCACACTTCTTGAGGTGTGCCAAAAATCAGCGCTTCTTTAAAGTCTCTAGCACCTACATCAAATGTAAGATGTGCTCTTATTAAGTAGCAATGTATGCTAGTAAAAAATCTGAATAAAAAATAAAAACTAAACCTATAAAATTGCACAATATATCATTCATTAACTTCATTAATGTAGTTGGCTCATCGCTTAGGAAAATTACTATAACTAACCACTCATATGAACCTTGTCTAATTTTGAAGGTGGTATTCTAGGTATCCTCTTCTTTGAATCAAACCTGGTGACACCCTGATTTTAACTATAGCTTGCTTAAGTATTTATCTTGCTACACAATAGATCATCTATCCTAGGTAAGGGGTACCCATTCTTGACCATAATTTTGTTTAATAATCTGTAACCAGTGCACATCCACAAAATGAAATTGATTTTAATCTTGGGGGGAGGCCCCCAAGGTCTAAAAAAATTTGAAATGCCAAAAAAGGATGAGAACGCAAAGTAAAAAAAACCACAGAGATTTTATTTTTTATTTTTTATTTTTTAAATAGAGAATAATTGTAAAAGCTACATTGTGGTAGACAATATGTCATTTTAAAAAATGAGACTAGTTACTTATAGAATTTTTTAGTTATAATACCACGGGTAAATTCCATGAGTGGGTAAATACCATGGGTGGATAAATACCATGGGTAGATGAATACCATGGGTGGATGCCACTTACAATACCATGGGTAAATTCCATGGGTGAATAAATACCATGGGTAGATGAATAACATGGGTGGATGACACTTTCCATTCAGATCATTCCTCCCTCCTTAAGAAGCAGTGGTCCCCATTGCTTGAAGTTCCCTCTTGAGCAGCCTTTGTTGATTATGAATAGCTACTGAAGAGAATGGTTTTGTGTGTTTAACCCATTACCATGATGAACAAAGATCTGAGCATAAAAATACCCTGTAATTCTTGTGACCAACTATGATACTAATCGTGTGCAGCCTATAAAATGGACTTTGATGAAGTGTGGGTTTGTGGATGACCCATAACCATGATGAATAAAGATCCAAGGATAGAGATACCTTGCAATGCTTGTGACCAACTATGATACTAACAATGTGCGACCCGGAAAATGCACTTTGATGACAATTTTTTTGTGTGGTTGACTTGTTATCTATGATAAAAACTATATTTGTCTAGGTTGGTCTTAGGTAAGTTAGTATGGGTCATTTGGATGAAAATATGGTCATAAAGTTCGTTAATTTTAAAAAATTTGTACATAGTTTAAGGGGTTTTAATAGTCACTAGTCATGCATTAAAGGCCATGTCAAGTTAAATTGATTGCATGGGTAATAAAGGGTCATTCTTTTACACTTGGAAATTGTTTCTGAATTCCGCAGTATAATCAGTGTAAAACAGTCCAATTTTTCTACGGAAGTGCATGAAAATTCCATAGCGAATTTTCCCTCCCGAGTACTGGAAATGCTACGAAATCTCTTTTTCTGCTAAGAGTGGCAAAGGTTGTGTCTTTTCATGATTTCATTGGTCATTTCACACTTGCTAATCATGGTACCATTCTATTATTTTCCATCATATTTCATATGCATGCATTGTAATAATTAATCCTCACATCATTTCATTTTCCCACTCATTTCCTCTTTCCTAATTTAGTCTGATTTTGAAGTCGAAAAGCAACACCTCACCTTCATCCTTGTAAATTATTTGAATGCTTTTGATAGCAACATGGAGTCTCGAATTCTGTCCTATAGCTACATTAGGCTAATTGCTACCTTTGTTATGGGAGTTTCTTACTATCTCAAAATAATTTTGCAGGTGTCAAAGAAGGAGTTGATCAACGACGTGTTTGAAAGTATGGATTCACATAAATAGGAAAAAAATGGTGGCACTATGGTTAGATATCAGCCAATCGATATGAGGCTAATTGCAGAAGACCCTAGTTTCTCACAAGCTTTTTCCAATGAAATTTGCATGTGTTTCTGCCAAAAATTGCATGGGTATCATGCATAGGTGTCTAAATATTTTTCTATAAATTTCATTGGTAGAGGTTCGAAGGTGGGCACCCTCAATTTTTTTGTGTCTCCTAACAAAAGTGCATAGGAAACTGAGATCCTAAGGTCTGGAGAGGAGTTTCTTAAGGAAATCAAGTTCAAGCTGCAAAACTATGATGATTTTTTAAAGGAGGAGCACATAGGCGTAGAAATCAATTTAGGCATCTCAAGGACTTGCCTCAAAGAAAATTATTCAAAACTGTCAATGGTGATTTAGAAATACTACACTTGTAAAGATATATTTCACATGATCTATCAATACCACTTCATATTTCTGCGTCATTTCACATGTAAGCAACCACTAGATTTTCCATTTTTTCTGTTTAGGATTTTAGACAAAATGGCTGATAAGGTTCAAGCTAAACCTAAAATAAGTGACACCTCCATTTTTCACCATGGTTTGATAAAATTGTTAGTTATGTAGGATTTTAAAAAGCTAAACATGGATTGGTCAACTTTTTTTTTCTTTAGTGGATATGAGGTTGATGTCCTCACTCCTAGAAAGACACCTAGATCAAAGGCAAATACTCCAAAGAAAGATAAGGACTCTAGGGCTGAAAAAAAAAAGGTTGAACATGAGGTGGAAGTGTAGACAAATTTCTAGTGAATGGTGGAGCCTATGGAGGTAGAAATTGAGAAATTGCAGGATACTGTGGTGCCTAAACAAATCTCAAACCACAAAAGTATCACCAGAAGTCAGATAGAAGGGAAAAGCAAGCTAGAATATATCTTGCAGGAAATTTCCATTGAGGAACGCCTTGTTGTGAACCCTGTGGAATTTAACGGAGAAAAAACCAAGAAAAAGAGTCTTAAAGCTCATAAACTAGAATTTTCCAAAGAAGAATCAGATTATATTTTTAAACCTACGAAGCCACTCACTAGGTCACAATTATCAAAGGGAGAAAAATCTTAGAAGTTGCATAAGGAACCAGAAAAGGAGAAACAACCAGCAAGGGAAGAAATAATTGAGTTATCTCCAACAGAGGCAGAGGTGATCAAGGGAAGAAAGGGAAAGGAAAAAGTTCAAGAAAAATATGAACTGGAGCTCTTAAAAGAGTAGCTTAAGGAAGCTAGAGAAGATACTTTTGAAACTAAGCTAGAGTTAGCAGACTTCAAACAAGAGATGCAGAAGTTGAAATAATTTAAAAAATAAGTGAGCAAAAAGATAGATTTTTATGATGAGGTTGCAGAGGGGTTAAGGAATATGTTAAATAGGACACTATCTCTGCACATAATGATGAAACATATCTTCAGGAGGAGCAAGTGGTTGCAATCAGAAAGAAGGAAGTTGCAAAGAAAATTCAAACAATTGGAAGCAAAAATGGAGATAGTGCAAGAAGAGTTGAAGAAAAAGGTCTAAAGATGATTGTGATGGAGGATGATCCTGCTGCTCTATGAAGGATGGTAAGTCACACCTTTTTGAATAATTTTGTCTTAAGATATGATAGAAAGTCATATACAAGGCTGAAAATATGTTTTTGGAGTTAGGAAGAATAAATTGCAAAATTTGGTGAAATTAGACAAGTTTTTAGCGAGCTCGAGGCTTGAGGCTCAATTTTGACTATGAACTCGCTATAGAATACTTTGAGGAAAAACCTCCCAAAAAATATCATATCAGGGGCAGCTATAGGAATGTATTTACCTTATTAAACCCAATGAAGATACTCCCATAGGCATAACAGTCAAAAAATTTGCATAAGGCAGTGTTATAAAGATGCTACAAATATTACGCTACGAAATTGCCTAAATACTCTATTTTTCCGGTGTTCTATATTTTCAATATTTTTGAGGAATTCAATGAATTTTAGGAAAGAGATGAGTCATCAAAAGGGATTATGAAGTGTCATTGGGACATTTTTTTATGAAGAAAACTTAAAAATAAACTTCACAGGATTGACATGGCTAACAACACATCACTTTTTCCACCTCACCAATGGACAACCCATAATCAAATTCAGTGTATCCATTAGAGAAATTTTGAGGTCTAAAATGGGCCTCCTAAGAAAAATTTACAATCAAAATAAGATTTAGAAGAACCAATAGGATTCAATATGATGATATCAACCATGGGGGATGATTCACCATTTTTGGAGTAAAAAAGTAAAAATAATAAAAAATAATAAAATAATAAAACTATCTTTTCAACACTTATTTTCAATTTATCTCCCTAAATTTCTACTCAAATTTCGGGTGTGAGTACTCGATGGATGAAAATTTTAATTTGTCATCCAAGGAGTACCCATGTTTCATACTTTCGATAGACCCTACTACATGAAAAAATGTGATTGCAATCACGTTTTTCATGTATTTCTCATTTTTCATATAGTAGGATCCATCGAAAGAATTGAACATGGTTACTCCTTGGATCATGAATAAAATTATACATCCAATGAGTGTTGTCACTCAAAATTTGAGTGAACACATAGGGAGAATATTTTTTTATTTTTTACCATCTAAAATTTGATGATGTAATCTAATATTATTTTAATATTTCCACTATTATTTTGTAATTTCTTTAGGAGGCCCATTTTAGACCTCAAAATTCCCCTAATGCAAAACCTAAAATCCTGTATGAAAATTTTCCACCTAAACATGGCTATTTGGTTTGATCGCCATCATTAGCATGGGTTATTTAAAAGTTTTGTTGATTTAGTTAATAGTTCTAGAGTCCTTTTTTACTACAAACTCCCTCAAACAAAATCTCTCTATTTTTTCTCAATGTAATGCAATCCTTTTTGGATTAGATCTCTAGATCAAGTTCGAGAGTCTAGCCCAGGTGGTAGACCTATCTAGAAGGTATTTTAATCTATAAATAGGGGAGTTTTAGAATTAGAGGGGGTTTATGGATGTAAATGACTAGAGCTACTATGTAATTTGTTTTCACTTAGTTAATACACAGTTGCAAAAGTGTTTGTTCAGACTTGAGATTCATATTGATATTTTATGTGTTTGTGTCCATTTATCTTTTGAATATTGATTAAGCTTTCTTATACATGATTACTTCGAATTCATCAAATATTATGCTCCAAATTCCTTTATGTATTATGTTAGTTGTCAGAGTTATTATAAAAGCTCATGTGCCTGAGTTTCCATGAATGATACTCATTTGTAATTGAATTTCCATGTTGACTCCATGCCCAGTGGTATCCCTCACTCATATTCCACATGAATAAATAATCTAAAAAAATGTAAGAGTTAGCCATCTTCACTATAAGTTTTTTTCTTGAATATCTTAACTTTTTCTTGAGAGAGCCCTCTCTGGTTGGGGGGGCTAAGTTCCAACCTGAACTGGTTTGAAATAGTTACATCAAATTGATTGTTGAATAGCCCAATTAGTCCCATTTTAGTGATAACATGAACCATAACCTTGGGTTTGTGGTTGACCCATTAATGTGATTCTTTTCAGTATGGTGGCTTGTCTGGTAGATTCTCCTATCCAGTGAGATGTTGTAAAGGCTTCTTTCAGAGTAATTTTTTTCTCTAGCAATAGACCTCTTGCTGCAACTTTGCTAATAACCTCTCCTATAGTTGATGAAATAAAATTCCATAAAATATACATTTGAGGTATTGAAGAGGTATTTCCATTGATAGAATACACTTGAAATTTGATGACTTTTGGAGTGAGAAAATTATTCCTGAAACTCATCGTACACATGGTTGCGTAACATTGCAGACATGCGTAACTTAAATTGCTCAAATATCTCAAACTGATAAATGAAATAAAATTACGTAAAAAAAAACATTTGAGCTAACGTAAAAAAATTTCAAATGAGCTATTTTCACCCTCTAAAATTCTCTGTGGATATCATAGCAGTTGCATGAAGTTTTATGAAGATGGTCGTAAAAATTTGAAACTAGAATATGCTTCAAACCCTCACTCCCATGGAGCCATAAGTTGAAGTTGACACTACTAATTTGGATATTGGAGGGGGGGCCCCAAGATATAAAAAAATTGAAAGGCCAAAAAAAGATGATAAGGCATAGTAAATAAAACCACAAAGAAAATTCCATATCATCTTCTTCATGTTCATGGAAAATTCTGACTAGATTCATATATATCGCTCTATAAAATAGATTCCACCAAACATAATTGAAATACCCTAAAAAAAATTATGTCTAACAAAATATAATATGTCAATAATAACTAATTTATTAAAAATATAATGATAGAGTTATAATGACACAAAACACATAAATATAAATATAAATACTTACGATATTTTGTGCAATATCATTTACAATTTGTTTACATATCCTTGTAGAATATTCTATAGTATTGTACATCGACAATGTAAAATTATATCTAATCCTATCCTATGACTTGGGTGGTTTTGTAAGTATATAAAAATTTTCAGAATTTGACTTGATACAGAGGTCTATTAATCTTCCCATTAGCTCATAACTTCCATCATCAAAACTCTTACTAGCATATAGATATAATTACAGATCACAGATATTCACTTCTTTTTATTTCATATACCATGCATATTTTGTATGCTTCACTTATTTTGATTTATTCCAGTATGAAATCAATTTATTTTACTTTGGGGAGGTATCTCCTACGTTTGTAGTAATTAATTGAGGTAGGGTTCGTTTATCAATATTTTTCAAGGGCCCACCTCTATCTCTAGATCATCTAATTGTTGACTTTGGTCAAGAGAGATTGAAAAAAATATTCCTTGATGCCATTTCCTGCAAAAATATATATCTACATATAAATAAGTAAAAAAAAAAAAAAAAAAACGTACAAAAAATTGAGAACTAAAAAACACCAGGAACATGTATATCACCCCCAAGTCTAGTGTGATTTTAACTTCATCAACAACACAAAAATAGAGAAACCATTCCTTAAATTTTTTCTTTTTTTTCTCCTCGACCCCCCTTATTTTTGGGGGGCCACTATGCCCTCAGCGGGTGTGCACATTGCCTCTTCCTAGCAACCATGGGGGTTGATGGGGGCATGCCTGAGTGTTGTACTATGGACAGGAATGGGGGGGAGATTATGGGTCAGGTCATGCATTCAAGCAGGTCAGGGTTAGGTCATCTAATCTTGTCGTGTGTTCGAGTGGGTTGGGTTTCATTGGCTCATGAGTTCAGGCAGGTTGGAGTTGGGTCATGCATTTGAGTTGTGCGTTCGGGAAGGTTAGGTTGATTCGTGCGTGCAGGAGGGTTAGGGTCGGGTCATGAGTTCGGGTCATGCATTTGGGTGAGTAGGGTCAGGTCATTCATTTGAGTGGTTCAGTGTCAAGTTGGGTTGGGTCATGTCAGATAGGGTCGTGCCAGATCGGGTTGGGTCATGCGGTTCAAGGTTAGGTCGTGTCGGGTTGGGTCAGGTCGGGTCGGGTCATGTTGGGTTCGGGCGGGTGACCCATGAATGCATGACCTGATCTGAAACAACAGAACACATGTCCTGACCTACACTAATGCATGACACAATTCGGCCCACCCTAATGCATGACTCGACCCGTCTGAGTGCACAACTTGACCCAACATGCCCAAAAGCATAACCTGACCTAGGGGGGATGATTCTCATAATCAACCCTCTTCTAGGGAGACCAAACCATCCAAACACATAACGTGAACCACCCAAATGCACAACACAACCTGACGTGTCCGAATGGATGAACCGATTGCACATGCCCAAATGCAGGACCTAACCTAGAGGAGGGGCCGATTCTTAGAATGAACCCCCATGCCTGGAAGGGGGGCCGATTGTGAGAATCGACCCCCATGCTTGGAAGGGGGGAAAATTATGATTAACGACACCCCTAGTTTGGGTCGTCTATTCAGGCAGTTTGGATCAGGTCATGCACTTGGGAGGGTCGGGTTGTGAATTTTTCCGATTCACATCATGTTGTGCATTCAGGCTAGTCAGGTCATGCATTCAGGGGGGTCAGGTCAGGTCATGCATTCAAGTTGTTTGAGTCATACTTTCAGGTCAGGTTGGGTCGTGAGCTCAGGTGGGTCAGGTTGTTCGTTCAGGATGAGTGCACAACCTGACCCACCTGAGCACATGAACTGACCCAAACCGACATCTTGAACACACGCCCTAACCAAGTGGGGGCGATTCTCAAAATCGACTCCCCTGGGTTGGGGCGTCCATTTGGGAGGGTCAGGCCGGGTCGTGCGCTCATGAGGGTCAGGTCATGCGTTGCTGGTCAAGTTGTGTTGTGTGTTTGGGTGCGTCAGGTCGTGTGTTCAGGGGGGTTCGGCTGCCTGGCAAAGGGATGATTTTGAGAATCATCCACCCTGCTTGTCAGGGGGTTGATTATGAGAACTGACCCCTTACCAGGTAGGGGGCCAATTCTCAATATCAACCACCTTGTGTTGGGTCGCATGTTCGAGCGAGTCAGGTTGGGTCATGCACTCGGGCGAGTTGGGTCATGTGTTCGAGTGGGTCGGGTCATGCTTTTAGGGGGGTCGGGTTGGGTCATGATTTCGGGGGGTGTTAAGATAAGCCCCGCAGCACCTGACTCAACCTAAACACATGGCTCAACCTAACCCAACTTGCCCAAACTCAAGTCACGGCCCGCCCGAGGGCACACCCCAACCTTCTCGAATGCACCCGCCGCTACATTATGGGAGGGAACGTAGAAAAGGGGGCTCCCACCTAACCCATCCGTTGCCCACCAAAAAAATCATCCCCCTTGCCAGGTAGTCTAACTTTCCCAAGCGCATGACATGATCCAACCTACTCGAAAGCACAACCCGACCTGCTCGAGGGCACAACACGACTCGACCCACATAAAATCACGACCTAAACCAAGGGGGGTGATTATGAGAATCATACCCCCTTCCTGCTAGGGGACCGATTCTTAGAATTACCCCCTGCCATGTAGGGGGTTGGTTCTCAGAATCAAACCCTCAAACAAATTAGCCTCCCTTCCAAGTAACCCGACTCCCCCTGAATGTACAACCTGACCCACCCAAACACACAACACGACCTAGCTTTCCTAAATGCACAACCCGACCAACCCGAGTGCACCAACCAACCTGACTTTCCTAAACAAATGACCGAACCCAGGGGGTTGGTTCTTAGAATCGATCCCCCTTAGCTCCCCTTCCAAGCAGGGGGGTGATTCTCAGAATTAGATCCCCTACCTACTATGGGGCTAATTCTGAGAACAACCCCCATGCCTGCTAGGGGAAATATTATGAGAATTAGCCCCCTTGCCTATAAGGGAGCCAATTCTGAGAATCAACCCCCCAAAAAAAATCGCCCCCCCTGCCAAGAAGCATAACCCTGATGAACACACAACCCGACCCATTTGAATGCATGATAGAACCCTACCTGCCTGAACGCATGACAGAACCCTACCCGCCTAGATACATGACCTGACCCACCCAAGGACATGATCTACTCTACGCGCTCGAATGCATGACCCGACCCAGGGGGCCCTATTCTGAGAATCGGTTCCCCTTCTTAGAAGGGGGGGTGATTCTAAGAATTTTCCATCGCCCCGCCCTGGGAGGGAGTCGATTCTAACAATCAACCCCCTGACATGGGAGGGGCGGGGATTCCCTACTTGGAAGGGGGTCGATTCTTAGAATCATCCACTTGGAAAGTAGGGGGGTCGATTCTCAGAATCAAATCCCTTAGGCCGAGTCATGTGTTTGGGTGGGTCAAGTCGGGTTGTGCGTTGGGGTGGGTCAGGTCAGCTCATGCGTTTGGATGGATCAGGTTGTGTCGTACATTCATGAGGGTCGGGTTGTGCATTCAGGAGGGTCGAGTCGTGTGTTCGCATAGGGTCGAGTGGTACAAGGCTTGGGTGGGCACTTCCCTGTGGGCGTACCCTTCCACAACATTACGGCATAGGCCCCAAATGCACGATCCAGCTTGCCTGAACACATGACACGACCCGACCCAACCGAATGCATGACACGACCTAACACGCCCAAACACACGACCCAATCCGAACCACCCAAATGCATGACCCAACCCAGGGGGGCTGATTCTGAGAATCGACCCCTATGGCAAGCAGGGGGGTTGATTCTCAGAATCGGTGACCTATGAGGCAAGGGGGCCGATTCTATGCCTAGCAGGGGGTCGATTCTTGATTCCCATAATCGACCACCTTGGAAGGCATGGGGGAGATTCTTAGAATCACATCGCCTGGTAGGAAGGGGGGCTAATTTTCAGAATCGGCTCTCGTGGGTCGGATCATGCATTTAGGTTGGTTGGGTCGAGTCATGAATTCGGGTGGGTCGGGTTGTGTGCTCGAGCGGGTTGGTTTTTGTTGTATGTTCGGGCATGTTGGGTCGTGCGTTCGATGGTGTCAGGTTGTTGGGCAGCAGGATGATTCTCAAAATTGCCCCCTTGGGTCAGGTTGTGCATTCGAGGGGGTCAGGTTGGGTCATGTGTTTGGGTGGGTCAGGTCATGCATTCGTGGGGGTTGGGACTCGGGTTGCTTTGTAGGTGTCAATTATGATAATAGACCCCCTACTAGGAAGGGGGGCCAATACTCAGAATCGAACCCCCTCACTAGCAGGGGGTCGATTCTCATAATCAACCCCTAGCTAGGCAAGGGGTTGGTTCTTATAATCGCCCCCATGGGTCGGGTCAGGTCAAGTCATGTGCTCTAGTAGGTTAGGTCATGCGTTCGAGCGAGTCAGGTCATGTCACACGTTCGGGTGGGTCGAATCATGTGTTTGGGGGGGGTGGTCTATTTTCAGAATCAGACCCATAGGTTGAGTAGTGCGTTCAAGTGGGTTGGGTCTAGTCATGCGCTCAGGTAGGTTAGGTTGTGCATTTGGGTGCGTTGGATTGTGCATTCAGGGGGGTGTCAATTCGATTCATGAGTTTGGGGGGCATTCATCCGAGCCCCACATGACCCGACCCAACACGAATGCATGACCCAACGTGATGTGCCCGAATGCATGACCCAGCCTGCCCAAGCACTTGACCCGACCCAATCGAACGCATGCGCTAATGTGTTGTAGGCAAGCATAACCATAAGAGGGTGCCTGCTTGAGCCTCGTGGTGCTCTCTTGAGCCTCGCGGCTCAAATAAATCGACCCCCTTTCCAAGAAACCCGACCCCCCCTAATGCACAACCCTACTTGTCCTAACACACGACATGACTAGACCTGACCCAAATGCACAACCTTATCTACCCATGTGCATGGCCAGATCTGACCCACCCGAACACACGACCTGACCTGTGGGGGTCAATTCTTATAATCTCCCCCCTTGCTTGGAAACGGGGTTGATTCTAAGAATCGACTCTCCTACCTACCAGAGGAGGAATTCTTAGAATTGGCCTCGCACTAGGTCAGGGCTAGTGGGGAAATTATCAGAATCGACCCCCTTTCTAGGTAGCCCGACCCCCCTCCCCCCCGCATGACCTGACCTTCTCGAATGCATGACACCACCTAACCTACCTAAGTGCACGACCCGACTCATCCTACCCAAATGCATGACCTGACCCAGGGGGGTCGATTCTGAGAATTGCGTCCACTTCCAACTCTTCCTCTTTGTTTGAGCTCCCAGAATGAGGAATTGAGATAGAGGGATCCAGGGGTTTTAAAGGAATGCTAGACAATATGGCATATTCCCTCTACATTACCCAAGGTTGAGAATGCTTCTCCCCACTCTCTATCTCTCTCTCTCTCTCCCTCCGCATTTCTCTCTCTCTCTCTTCCCCACCTCTCTCTCTCTCCCTGTATCACTCCATCTCTCTCCCTCTCTCTCTCTCTCTCCCCATCCTCTCTCTCTCTCTCTCTCTCTCTCCCTCTCCCCACTTCTCTCTCCCCCTCTCCTCCCTCTCTCTCACCCCCCGCTCACTCTCTATCTCTCTCCCACCTCTCTCATCGTCCCCCTGCTCACTCTCTCTATCACTCTATCCCTTCTCTCCCTTTGTATCTCCCCCCATTTCTCTCTCCCCCCTCTCTCTCTGCATCCCTCTCCCCCTTGCTCTCTCCCCTCCCTCTCTCACACACACTCTCTCTCACCTTCTCTTGCTCTCTCTCCCCCTCGCTCTCTCTCTATCCCCCTATTTCTATCCATCTCTCTCTCTCTCTCTCTCTCTCTCTCTCTCTCTCTCTCTCTCTCTCTTGTGTACTCACTTCCTCTCTCACTCTCTCTCTCTCTCTTGCTCACCCCTACTCTCTCTCTCTCTCTCAAACACTCCCTCTCTCTATCTCTCTCACACTCCCTCCATTTCTCTCTTCCTCCCTCTCTCCTCCTCTGACTCACCCCCCCTCTCTCTCTCTCTCTCTCTCTCTCTCTCTCCCTCTCTCTCTCTCTCTGCCCCCCTCTCTCTCTCTCCATTCCCCCCTCTCTCTCTCTCTTACCTCCCTCTCTCTCTTTGCTCCCCCTCTCTCTCTCTCTTACCTCCCTCTCTCTCTTTGCCCCCCCCCTCTCTCTCTCTCCCCCTCACACACACACACTCCCTCTCTCCCCCTACCTCGCTCCCTCTCTCACACACCCTACCTCTCTGTCTCTATCTCTGTCTCTCTCTCTCTCACACACACACACACTCTTCTCTCTCTCTCTCCCCCTCCCTCACTTCCTCACCATATCTCTCTATATCTCTCTCTATCTCTCTTCATCCTCTCGATTTCTCTATCCCCCCTCTCTCTTGCCTCTCTCTTCTTCCCTCTCCGTTTGTCTCTCTCTCTCCCCCCCTCTCTCTCTCCCCCTCTCTCTCTCCCCCCCCCTCTCTCTCTCTCACTCTGTCTCTCACCACACCCCACCCCTGCTCTCTCTGTCTCTCTCCCTCTTCCCCCCTCTGCCCCTCACTCTCTTTCTTTCTCCCTCTCCCCCCCTCTCTCTCCCCCTCCCTCTCTCTCTAGCTCTCTCTCCCCCCCATCTCTCTCTCTCTCACACACACACACACACACTCACACACACACACACACACACACACACATACTCATCTCTCTCTCTCGCTCTCCCTCTCTTCCTCACCATCTCTCTCTCCCCCCTTATTATTATCATTATTGTATCATTTCACATGTACAATCCACATCATGTAGCAAACAAAAGCACCTTATCAATTAAAAATAAAAAAATCATCATATTATCTAAAAAGACATGATCATTATATCATCAAAGAAAACATAAACATATTATCATATAAAATATACAAAAGAAACAAATACATACATAAACACATACACATTACACATGCAAAATATTTCAATTTTATCTAATTAGCATAAGCACACCATGATATCACTTAAACAAACAATTTTTTTTTTTTTTTTCTAGTTTAGACTGATCCTAATCTTCCCATTTTTTCTCCTCTCATCCCACCCACGGGCTTCAAACCGGTGACCTTGCAGAACGGAGTGCCTTAAGAGTACACCCCATCACCGACTGCTCTACACCACGTGGGCTATAAACAAACAAAAATTACTTTCATTTAAAAGTATATATAGAATACAACGTAGAAAAAACATACACATTATAACTAAAAATACATCTATACATAAATGCAAACATCATATCATCTAAAAAATATATCATGAAACACAATTATTCATACATTTCTGAAATTTTAAGAAAATATAATTTCACTTTTTTTTTTATATTCAAGTAAAGAAATACATTTATTAAAAATATTTTAAATAAATAAAACAATTATATTCCTGAATAAATTTGATTTACATTATACAATTTAAAACAAAATAAAAATAAATATATAATTAAATAAAATGCATCTTATATTACATTATAAATAATCATGTATAAAAAAAATTAATTCGCAAAATTATTCATTTCATATTATATAATTTCAAATCAATACATTAAAATAAATATAAATCACTCATATAGATATAATAAACCACATATAAATAAATATAAATATAAATGAATATTTCGACAAAGATGTTTTCTTATTATAAATATAAATAAATACTGATAAAAATAGAGAAGAGTAACTTGGAATTCGGGATGTTGCTTTAATATTTTTTATCATAATCCACAACCTACCTTACAATGAAAGGATGAGGAAAGGGCATTATTCTTGCTTAAGTCTTCTTTAGGCTGTAAATGGAACTAGAGCGAAAAAGAATTAAGGGTTGCCATTATTTGGCAAGTAATTCTTCAGCTAATTCTGTGTAGTTTAATGCAGCAAATTCATAATGTGGGTTACTGTGTCGATGGTTAGTGTAATAAGGAAATACAGGATAAAATTAAAAATGAGAATCATTAATGGGAAATGAGTTAAAGTTAGGTGAGGTTGCCGGTTTGAACAAATTCAACAAGTTAAATTATTTTAGTTTCTAAAAATATTAAACAAAATCATGGAAAAATAGGTGTAGGCCAAGAAGACAATCTCATGAACATGAAAAATTGGGATCATTTGATAAGACCGAAATTTCCATTTTCGAACTTCAGATTTGAAAAATAACCAAATATATCCACATTCAATATTGAAACTGTATCAATAAAAAAAGATTAAAGCAATAACAAAAGGGAAAGCGGAATCTAGATCAACCATAAATACACTAAAATACAGAGACACTTATTATTATTTACAAGGGTTTTGGCTGTGCGAGAGAATATCTATGAGCTTTTTGAAAATGAGAGACAACATGATGATGGCTTTTACTGCACATTCCTAGAAAATAACCATGTCTAACAAAAGAAAAAACGAGATCAACAGTAAATACATAATCATGGATTAACTTCACAAACGTGTAAATAGATAATGATAGCTAGTCATGGTTTAAAGGTTCTGCAGATGGTTCCCGAACAGGTGACTTCGTTATTTTGAGATCAGGTCAGGGCAACAAGATCGAAAGAAAAGTAAACGAGATCAAGTCAGGGCAAGAAGGTCGAAAGAAAAGTAAAAATTAAAAGGAATTAATGGTATTGCTTAAGCCAGAACAGAGCAATTTCTTGAGATGCTTTTTCAAGAAATTCTTTCCACATCCACGTTGGTGCAAAGCAGTTTGATTTTCTTAAATTTTTAATATTCACGCTTGAATTTAATGTGGAATCTTTGATATTAGGAAATAAGTACATTATTAATCTTGGCGCAGGGCCTTTCTGGTCCTCTGCCTTCTTCTGTCAGCAATTAGGTGTGCGTTCCTCCACTGTTTCCATCAATTTCGATGATGCATTCAAATGCAGTAACTCTGGTGTCAACATTGGGAGTCGACGAAGAGGGTTCGATTCATGCATGGGAGACCCAGGAGTGCCGATGTCTTCATGGGTTATACAATGAGGCAATTTAAGTGTAATTAATATTTGTGGGTTTTGCAAATAGGCAATTTAAGTATAATTAATATTTGTGAAAGATTGAGATAATTTATCTTCAATTTGAATAAACAATTATTTGAATTACAAAAAAGCAAAACAAAAAGCTAATAATCTCATAAACTATATTTTAATAATATCATTCATTTAGTGTAATTACAATTATTCATTGTAGTTATAATCCCATGTGGGAGAGTGGACTAGGACTAGAATGGACTAGAGTGGCTTCTGTTTTATTTTTATTAAATTATATTTATTTTTTAATAATACATATCCTTATGGTGATAGATAAACCTCTCAACTCTTAAAATATATATCTTATTTTAGTTTAGTTGAACTAGAATCATGATTAGAATGTTTTTTTTTTTTAATTAAACGGTTCTTAAATTATATTAATTTTTTAATAATATATATCTTATCTTATTTTAGTTGAAGTGGAATTATGATTTTAATAATATATATCTTATCTTATTTTAGTTGAAGTGGAATTATGATTAGAATGTCTTGTTTCTTTTTTAATTGAATCATTAAAAAAAAAATGTAGAGAATTGTAAATGATATAATAATTATGATAAATGTTTGTTAAAATAAAATTTGATAGATGTTCAAATAGTTTTTTTGAAAATTTTGATTTTTAATATCAAGTAAGAGGTTGAGAAAATTAAAATGATGGTCAATAATTTGAAATTACATTTTAATAGAAGTGTATAGAAAATATTTCAAGTGAGTGTTTTTTTCTATTTTGAACTCATTTAAAATCATATAAATCAACTCATTTGACTTTTTAAAATAATTCAACTTCATAATTTTAATTGTTATGGTATTTTATTTTAAAACCTTAAATTAATATTATATTTTTATATTTTTATGATAACATTTATTTTTATTAATTAAATATATATTTTTTTAAATCTTTTGTATATTGTAACATATTTTTATGTTAATTATTTTGTTGAGCCTAAAGGTTCATTGAGCGGGAGGATCATTCTACAACCCACCCAATATGAGAACACGTGTAAATAGAAAATTAATCTGTGCTATAATTAAAAAAAAAAGATGAATATACTCTAAAGTAATTACAAGTAAAAAAAATGTGTGAATGATGTTAGAAATTAATGGAGAATTAGGCATTTAGTTAGGTAGTTGTGATTTTTCTTTTTATTAGACATTCAGTTCCTATAATTTAGGAATTTATTTTACCTAATGTATCTATTTAATTATTGGTGTTTAATGAGAAACCTCAAGCGGGTGCATTTGCTTGTGGGAGCTCTTGGTGATCTACACCTGTGACCTCCTGTGTTGTTTGCCAAACTTCATGTCTTTAATCTGCAACTGTTGACATGGTATCAGAGCTCAGGAGAGTTGAGAGACTTTGCAAGTAAACTAAGTTGTGCATGAGGCAGGCGAGAAGGCGAATTTCGTGGCTCACTAGTGTAGATCTGCGTTCTCTGTTTCCGTACTGTGTGAGGTAGGTCGTGAGGCTGTGTGGAGGCCGTGAAGGCGTTTTACCAACACTGTGAAGGAATTTTTTACGTGGTGTGGATTTCCATCAGTTCACAAGAGGTGGAGCAGATCAAAAAGCTCCTCGAACTCACTGGAATCCTAGATTGAATCGGATTGGACTGGTTGGCATCATCGAAAGAATCTACTTACGAGGGATAGGTGTGGGCCAAGCACTGTCGATCCAAGCTGTTGATTTCATAGCAGCACTCCAATAACATGAAATACCTCCGTGAAGTCACGTTGGATTGCTGACATCGCTTAAATTACTGGCACTGTTGTTGGATTACTGACATCACTCACTGCAAGATCGAATCAGAGGGGAATGTGCAGTGAAGAGGGGGATGTTGTTCTTCAACAACAGCACGAGATCGTGTATCAAAGGATTTTTTCAACAAGCATAGACTCCTACGCCTAGACTATCGTTGGCGGCCTTGCAAGAACACTGCGGAGAAAAAAAGAAGTGTCTCTCACAGAATTATTGAGGCCACTGCAAAGTTTTTTTTTAACGCTCCAAAGATTGAGGTTGTAGCCATTATTCCTGCTGCTGCAAAGAAGAAAATTGAAGTTCGTATAATCATTTATGAATTGAGGGTGTGGACGTCGTTTCTAGACTTCTGGTAGTGTTTTTTCTCTTATTGAACGAACTCTTTCGAGCAGAAGATATCCTTAAAAGAAGACCTTCAAAAGAAATTGAAGTGAGCCAGCACAACGGCGAAGTTGCATTGCTTGCATTGATCGGATTTGCAATTGTTTCATCTATTGAAATCACTACCAGAAAATAGAACACCATTGGTCATTATTGCTATGTTTATCAATCTGTTGTCCAATTGTGAGTTGATTTGATTGCAGAGATTTCTATTGTCAATTATATTATATATATTGATTCGGCAATATTTTTTTAATTTTCAATTGTAAACTTGACAATTGGATACAGTTTGAGATCAAAGGGTTTTCTTTTCATTGAAACTTGAAGGCCCTCATTAATAGCAAATCTTTCTTTGAAATGTAAATGAAGTCCATGCTTGCTTCAAGAATGTCAAACATATGCTGTAACTCATGTACCTCTCCTTCATTCAATCTTTATTATTCACAATTGCATTCAATTTGTTGTGGTAATTTGGGTTGTTTTTTTAAGTTGCTAGAGTATTTTTTTTCAAGATGAATGCTCAGATGGTAGATTACTTAAATGAAAGCAGCAAGTTGGATGGTTCCAATTACACAAATTGGAAATTTAAGCTTCAGAATTTTCTTGAGGGACAAAATTCCTATAGCATTGTCATTGGTGATGAAGTTAAGCCGACTGTTGCAAATGGTGGAATGAATGCAACAATTCAAGAGTGGGAGAAAAGGGAGATGAAGGCAAAGGTGCTACTCAAATTGTCAGTTAGATATTGCATCATCCCTCATATTTGAGATTGGAAGACAGTAAATGACATCTCGACAACTCTCAAAGGCATGTATGAGATCAAGAACACCAGTTGAACCTTTTTCCTCAAGAAGAAGATCCTCTCAATCAAGATGGAGGAAATAAGTCTGTTTCGTCATTCTTATCCCGGATAAAGGAAGTTAAAGATAAAAAATCTGATATCGGTCAAACCATGGCAAATGATGATCTGTTGACAATTACCATGAACAACATGACCGATGACTATCAGATGTTTATAACCATATTAAATGCAAGAAAAAAGCCTCCATGTTTTGAAGAGCTTACTGGGATTTTTCTACAAGAAGAGGAGAGGAGGTTTTCTCTCAAACCTCAAGATCCAGATTTTGCATTGATAACAAAGTTTAAGCCAAAAGGGAGAGCAATGGCTAATCAGAGGAGGGGCAACACATCAAAAAGTACACCACAAGGTATGACCTCACATAAAAATGACTCTACTCTCAAATGATTTTATTGTGGTAAGACAGGCCATATTGCTAAATTTTGTCATAAGAAGAAGGCAAATCAGGAGAGGTACAAGCAGAGAAGACATGGAGGTCATTTGGCGGATGTAGATGCAGATGCAGACATAGATCAGAATCTGGATGTTATATTGTTTATGGCTGGGGCTGACACTACCTTAGCTACTGTGGAGGATGAATCAAATATTTGGTTCGTAGATTCTAGAGCCTCCTCACATATGTCAAGTAAAAAGCAATGGTTCAAAATTTTTAAAGAATCCAACTCTGGAGTAAAATTCTACCTTGGAGATAATAGAGGGTATGATATCAAGGGACATGGAGATGTCCTTATTACTCTACCTGACGGTAACATCAGGAATATATCTGATGTGTGGTATGTTCCTGGCATTAATAAGAACCTGATTTCTGTGTCAAATATTATAGATCAGGACCTCAAAGTAGAATTTTTTAAATCTCATTGCATTATTAAAGATTTGTTGGATCAGATGAAGCCCATTTCTATAGGTATTCGCATAGGGGGACTCTACAAACTAGATGTGAAGAGTATGCCTCAGCAAGCCTTGATGTCGTCAGATAATTCTGCTAAAAATTTGTGGCATGAATGACTTGGGTATATCAATTTCAGTGATCTCCTTCTGTTGCAGAACAAAGGTATGGTAGATGGTCTTCATGTTTTGAAAAAGTTGCATATTGATTGTGAAGCATGTGCATTCGGTAAATAGCATAGAGATGAATTTCCCGCCATTAAAGATATAAAATAGAGGGATATACTCGAACTTGTACACACTGACTTATGTGGCCCGATGCAGACAAGGTCGTTAGGTGGGGCCTATTATTTTTTATCTTTGTTGATGAATGTACAAGATTCACAAGGGTGTATTTTATTAAACAGAAAATTCATGCTTTTGAGTATTTCAAGAAATTTAGAAACATGATTGAGAAGCAAACAGGAAAGTTCATCATGATTCTTCGATTAGATCAAGGGAGAGAATTCAAGAAAGGAGTATTCATCAAATACTACATCGAGCATGGGATACAAAAGAAATTTACAACACCTTACACTCCTCAGCAGAATGGAGTAGCTTAGAGGAAAAACGGAACACTTGTGGAGTGTGCTCGCAATATGATGAAAGGTAAGAATCTAACCAATGGCTTTTGGGAAGAAGCTGTTAATACTGCAGTGTATTTAAAGAATAGGATTCCTACTAAAATTCTTGAGTATAAAACTCCTTTTGAAGCATTGTTTGGCTTCAAGCCTGTAGAAAGTCACCTTAGAGTATTTGGCTGTAAATATTTTGCACATGTTCCCAAAGAGGACAGGAAGAAGTTAGATTCAAAGGCCATTAAATGCACTTTCATTGGATACTGCAGTGAGTATAAGGCTTATAAATTGTTTGACCCTGCTACTCACAAGGTGTTTGTCAATAGAGATGTATTATTCCATGAATAGATTGATGATGCAAATCCTGTCCAAAAAAATGAAGAATGGCATATACCCTTAATTTCAGAAGAGGATAGTGAAACAAGAATAAGTTAGCAGTAGGAATAGAAGCAGGAACAACAACTGGAACAACAGCAGGTACAACAGTAGTAGGATAATGCGTAGTTCAGTCCACAAAGAGAAGAAAGAAGCAGAATAATTGAACCCCCACCACTCAGAAGATCAAGCAGGCCAAAACAGTTACCAACTCGATATAGGGATTGTGCGCTTATGACTGGTATGTTAAACATTGCAAAACCTTCTAATTTTTATGAAGCTAGTAAAAGTCTTGAATGGAAGAAAGCAATGAATGAGGAATATGAATCTATCATTAAGAACAATACTTGGGATCTAGTAAAACTTCCTGATGATAAACAACCCATAGGTTGCAGATGGTTATTTAAGTTGAAATTTAGAGCAAATGGGTCTATTGATAAGCATAAAGCAAGGTTGGTGGCAAAGGGATATTCCCAGATAGAAGGTATTGATTTTGAGGAGACATTTGCCCCTGTTGCAAAATTAAATACCCTTAGAATGATTATTGCTTTAGCCACTAAACATCATTGTAAAATACATCAATTAGATGTTAAATCTGCTTTCTTAAATGGTGATTTAAAAGAAGAAGTATATTTAGTACAGCTTGAAGTGTTTGTTAAGAAGGGGGAAAAACACCTAGTATGTAGATTAAAGAAAGCTTTATATGGTTTAAAGCAGACACCTAGATCCTGGTACGAAAAAATTGATTCTTTTTTCCTCATGCATGGTTATGAAAGGAGAAAAAATGATCCCAATCTATATACCGTGTTTAATAATGAAGGACAGATAGTGGTGATTTCTTTATATGTAGATGATATGATAATAACAAGAAGTGCAGACAATCTCATTGAAGAAATCAAGCAGCAATTATCATAGAAATTTGAGATGAAGGACATTGGATAAATGCAATACCGTTTGGGTCTAGAAGTTTGGAGAAATTCAAGCCAAACTTTCTTGTCCCAAGATGTAGCATTGTACTGTTGCTTTATCCTCAACAGAAGCAGAATATCAAGCCATGTGTACAGTGACATGTGAGGTAGTTTGGTTGCATAGACTTCTCCAATATGGAGGGGAAGAATAGACAGAAGCTACAATCATCAATTGCGACAATTAGAGTTCCATCAAACTGGCTTACAATCCCGTGTTTCATAAAAACACTAAGCACATCAACACTGAATTTCATTTTGTTAGGGAGAAAGTGTAGTCCAAAGAGATTTCTGTAGAGTATTGTAATTCTTGTGATATATTCACTAATCCACTAGGAATACTGAAGTTTGATTTGTTTAGGGATACATTAGGTGTGTTTAAAAATCCATTTCTCCATTAAGGGGGAGTGTTAGAAATTAATGGAGAATTAGGCATTTAGTTACATAGTTGCGATTTTTCTTTTCATTAGACATTCAGTACCTATTATTTAGGAATCTATTCTACCTAATGTATCTATTTAATTATTGGTGTTTAATGAAAAACCCCAAGCGGATGCATTTGCTTGTGGGAGCTTCTGGTGATCTGCACCTGTGAAATCCTGTGTTGTTTGCCAAACTTCATGTCTTCTGCAATTGTTGACATAAAATTCATAAAGAAAAGATAAATAGCCATTTGATATTTAGTTTTATATAAACTCCACACTAAAACATTTCACAATTAAACTAATTTTTAACATTAAAATACTTATTTATAATATATAAAGTATAAATGACAATTATAATAACTCGAAGACGAATTTGATTAGGATGACTAGAGGAATTTGATATCTAAATTTATATGATACTAAAACATTTTTCAATCAAACTACTTATAAATAGTAAATTATTTTATTCCTATGTTTTTTAATTATAAAAGATCAAATATATTATTAATATCTCCTGGAAAGGAATTTGACCTTTAACCTATATTAAGCCTCTCATAGACGGGAGATAAATCAACTCAATATATAAATTATGTACACCAGTGCCATTTATTTGGCTATTAATCTAATAAAATATATTATTAACATCCATTTGACTATACAGACACGTGTTAAGCTTTTCATTATTGCTCTGATAAAGTATTTATTAACCTTCATTTATATCGATTTGACTTCACATACACGTGTTAAGTTTCTTGGGTAACGCAGAAAAGTGAGGATGTTGTGAAACGGCCAAGAACTATTAAAAAGTACGGTCTCACTTGCAAACCTCTTTAAGTCGCACTTTGAGAACCCCATGTAACTATTGTGTTACTGTCCGCACTTCCATCGCTGGCTACTTGTCCTCTGATACAGAAATGTATTACAGAGAGCCTCGGATGCTATATCCTATGTATATACACATAGAATATATATATATTTTTTGTGTGTATATAGAGACACTGTGGTTGTCAACGGTCAGTGGGTTTAGATAGATAAATCGGCAAATTACTCACCCACCCACCCACTGCGATGCCCTCTCGAAAAGTGTAAACGGCAGAAAGGTACCCAAAGTCTTCGAGGCATGAAAATATTTTTAATATGAACGCAAAGTTGTAACTTAGCGCGTAGCAAATCGCGCTTTTTTAACCTGTGAACCTAGCGGGGGTGCATGGTTGGAATATTATCATTGGAATTTTGTCCATCAATTAGATGCGAATTTAACTTCACGTGGTCACGGGTGCCAATTCCCCTGCCTTTACTCGCGGGATGTTCCCCCTTACGGCAAATGCGAAGCGCCCTGCGACAAAACTCCACCATTCCGCTACACAGATCGATCATCCACGGAACAAAACTACAAACAGCATTTAATGGTCTCTCAACTGTAGACACCTACTACTAGTCTTTTCAGTCAATTTCACGTCGTCACCACTGACTTTGACATTTGACTCCCCCAGAACTCCTCCTCTGCTATTAAAGAAATCTCTGCTGCCCCCTCCCTTCCACAATATTCATCCCCAATATTGATGCTCGGTTGCGTTACTTTCTGCTGAGATTTCTCAACGTTTCAATGGGTCCCTGGCACCAAGATATTCTGGTGGAGGTTCTGAAGCATCTGGACGCGAAGTCCCTGGCCATGGCGGGCTGCGTTAACAGGCTGTGGAAACGAGTTTCGCAGATGGAATGTGTGTGGGAGGGGGTTTGCACTAAGCACTGGCCCCTCGCTCACCCTCGTTCTCATTCCGTTGTGGTCGCTCTGGGAGGATACCGCCGCCTTTATCTCCTCTGTTTGCGCCCTGTTCTTTCTTCTTCCTTCCGTTGCAGAACCAACAGCTGGACAAAAGATGAAGTTCAGCTCTCGCTTTCACTCTTCTCCATCATCTGCTATGAGCGCATGGCGAAGCTCAGTGATTCTGCCTCTTCATTGATGTTTCTGTATAAGCCCAACTCTCAGAATGTCCACTGCAGTCCCATCTATAAACAGTATTTCGATTGATGGCCAGTGGCGCAATATCATGGATGTTTTATTCGTTAAACATTAATATATTATTTTCTCTGAGCGTTAATGTTGATGCAATATTTCTGTCTAAAGCACAAAACTTGCAGTGTTTAGCACGTTTTTTTTCCTTAATCTAACGCTTTTATTAGGTTTACACACTATCGATTTCAATTTATATTATATACAGTGTTGATTTCAATTACTACCATTATAAATTTTAATAACATATATATATTTTTTGAAACTTTTTGATTTATTCAAAAAAAAATTTAAACATTATACTTCATTTAAACAACCATCATCAATTTAACCACTGCTTCTATTTTCTTTTTGTTAATTAGTCTTGGAAATTCCAATATCATTTGATGTTTCAGGGAGGGCACTTCAGTTTTTCCATGAATATGCACAGAATGAAATCTTCAGATCACAGAATACTTTTGCATGATATGCACAAAATGAAACCCTTAAGCTCACGATTTTTTTTGGCTTACATTCTGTGGCCGAAAATGGAATGAAATAATACGATAGTGGCAGAACTGATTTAACATTAGACTGCTAAATCAGGGACTATAATTTTTCATTTCTCTGCCATTCTGATCCGTGAGTTGACAAAGTTGTTCTTGTGTCCATATTATAAGATTGTTGTTATCAATAATATTGTAGGTTCCCTCGGTGATTGGGAGTCTGTGCAGCCCGTGATCTTTCTAAGTCACGTGCAATTTTGCAAGCCCCTTCTGATCTACGCAGTCTGCAACATATATTTATACGACAGTACTGACTTTTTCATCCATAACTGTAGATGCTCTTTTATATACCGGGCCCCATTTTACATGCAAAAAAACCTCAAAAAAAACATATCCACAATGTTTGTTCAGTGAGAGATTCTTTCCAACGTCCAGGGGACACAGACGCGTCTTTGTCCGTCTATCATCTTAGAAAGTATCAAACTTTTTATGAAACTTCGATTTTCTCCGATATTAATAAATCTAATTCATCTTACTGATACTTTCCTCTCTTTTGGCTATAATATCGAAAATATTTGTAAATTAGTATAAAATATATATATTACTAAATATAAATAAAATATATTTAGTTATATAAAATATAAATGAAAGGTATTGACGATGATCATACTAAATTTAGTTTATTCTAGTTTTTTTTTTTTGTTTTTTTTTTTTAATTTTTATTCTCCAATGTTTTAATTAAAATTAGAAATCTTTATACCATTTTTACTTGAGTCTAAGGTGGTTTAGTTTAAGCAATTTTAGGAAGTCTCTCATCTTCTATGTGGTTTACCTTGTTCTTATAAATTAGGTAAGTTTTCATAGTTACCTTCTCAATGGGGGAGTTTTAGACTCCCCTCTATGAAGATAATAGTATAGAGTGTATATATGTTTAAAAATTATTTTGAATTTGCTCTTATTCCAAAACTCTTTAGAGATAGTGCATCCTCAAACCTTCCATATAAAATAACAAGAGTAATCACAATCTCCAAAGAGATTATTTTGTTTATTTAATCCCAAATCCAAACATCTTTTGATTTACAATTATTTTCAAACCCATAATAAGCATTATATCATTTGTTTATTAATTTTTTAATTCTAAATTTTATGTTGAGCTTGCAATAAATTTAAATTCCAAAATATTTGTATGTAGGCACTTCCTCTAAGTTGTTGTTGTCATATATGAAAGTATCACATGTGATCTTTTTTTTTAATTTAATTATCATAACTTTCATTCTATCAATATTAATAGTCATACCAGTATTGGAAGAGAAATTAGGGAGGATTCTTAGTTGCTTGCTGAGATTGTAGGGATTGTTCATTAGAAGAACAATATCATTAGTGTAAAGAAGAAAGAGATGGTTATATTAGTGATATTGGGCCAACAGAACATGCTTCTTCCATGCATCATTCTAACTTGTCAATGTATGTGTGTCAAAAATGGAAAGGGACAAGGAACAATATTGCTTGACTATGATAGTACAATTAATTTCTTCCAACGAACCCTTGTTGTTCTTAAACTTAAAAATCGTATTTTCATACAGCCTTGTCAAAGTAGCCCTCAACTTAAAAGGAACCTTTATAGCTTCCAACCTTTTTGAAAGTTTTCTCTTGGATAATGTATCAAAATATTTTTTAAATTCAATGAAACAACACAATATTATTGCAACACTTCGCTTCAATGATCGTAAGAGCAACAACGTGGCCTAGAGGTGAATGATATCTTGTAAACCTAACCTAGTATTTAGTTGTCTTTCCATGGTTTTCTATTCATAAGCTAAATGTCTTTGCCAAAAAAATTCCATATAACTTGGCTAAAATGGGGATAACCATAATGGGTCAGTAATTAAAGTCAACATTTTTATCTCCACTTAAAAGAAGAGGTAAAATAACGTTGTGTCTAGGGATCAGGGGAACTCTCTTTCACTGCTAAATTGAAGAGCTTGTGTATGTGAGGGATGATAATAGGCCTTTCAATTTTAAATATTTAAGTTTGGTAGTCTTCAATGTCCTTAGCATTCCAATATGTGGGCCACTTAGCCTTGATGTCTTCCATAAAGAAAACTTCATCCTCTATAGGAATGTTGGCAACCGTGTTCATCACATTAGGGGATTCATGAAGATTTTAAGGAAAAAGTTATAATTATTGAAGGGAATTATAGTATTTTCTTTATTTTTTAAGAGTTAATTTTTTTCTCCAAAATTTATTAAGGATTAATTTTAGATAGGTGGAAAAGCAACTCTTGCTTTCTATATATATCACAGATTTCCCCCCTTTTAATTAGTGTTTTGTATGTATTTATCTTATTGAGTTCTAAGGACTCATTAAAAACATCCTTAATAGCTTCCAAACATTTTTACATTCATTATCAAAAGGGTTGATTATTTTATTATTCTTTTTACATGACATCTTGATAGAGAACTTGTTATGAGAAGTAGAAACAGTTGTTGAAATTATGATAACGGTTTTAGATGATGTCCTTATAAGTTAGGATATTTAAATCACTATATAAATCTTTTGAGAAGAGATCAATTTTTCTCTTTTCAAAAACTCGGTGCCTTTGATTATTAAAATTTTATTCCATGGGACTTTTGTGCATGACAAAATTTAGAGTTAGGATTACATATGTATGATTGGAGTTGGGTTCATGGTCATTTAAAAGGTCAAAGTTTACTATTTGGTTGGATATGGGGATATCCAACTATACATAAGGGCACTACTTCCAAGCCCATGAATACAAGTCATCACGTTGGAGTTTGACCACTTAATCACACCGTTACAAATTATTAGGTCTTGAGAACTACAAAACTTGACTAGTTTGCTACCGATTTTTTTTTTGGCTAGATCTTTAGAGTTTCTTTTGTATCTATTAGCTAAAACAAGGTCATGATCTCACCATAAATGGTTAGGATTGTGAACATTGCTTAAAATAATAACTTGTGTAGGTATAATTATAGCACTAAAGTCTCTTAGTAAGAGGATATTATCTTCATCCCTTATATTGTAAATATTTTGTTCTAGGGTCTTTTAAGGACAATTTTATCTAGATTGTTTTTTATTTTATAAAAGGTAGAATTAATAGGTGTGAAATAATAAATTGATATATAAATATTTTTAGCATTGATGCTTGAAATTTCTATTCAAATGTACTAATTGAGAGGGTCTATGAAGATTTATAAGGTGTGAAATAATAAATTGCTATATAAATTTTTTAGCATTAATACTTGAGATTTATATTCAAAAGTACTAATTGAAAGGGTCTATCTTATGAAGCTAAATATGAAGAGAAATGATATTTTTTCATATAATAGACTATACCTCTTATTCCTCTATGATAGTATTTATTGTTCTATGCCATCTACAAGACAAGTCCTTCCTTCTATGTTAGGGATCTTCATCTTTTCATGATCCAATGTTTCAATTAGAAAAATAATATCAATTGCACTTATGATTCAACTTAACCTAGAATATTTGCACCATGGTAAGCCATGAAAATCCATAAAAGGATCCCTAGTGTCCTAGATTCCTATTTATTATTATCATTTCCGTCTTTATTTCTAATAATAGTTTTTCTATTTCTAATTATTATCCATCTTCTTTTTCTCTCAACTTTCTTTACCTTTTAACTTCCTTAACTTAACTTAACTTAACTTAACTTAACTTAACTGAACATGATATATTGAAATGAATTCTTAAAACTTACATTAAATACATTCTTTATCGTAATCAAAAGATTTACAAATAAAAATGACATTCTTTATGGTAATCAAAATATTTACAAATAAAAATGACATTCTTTATGGTAATCAAAATATTTACAAATAAAAATGACATTCTTTATGGTAATCAAAAGATTTACAAATAGAAATAAAAATTACAATAAAAAAATTATAATATATCTAAATAAAAGAATGTTTTATTAAAAAAACACTTTAACTTTTTTTGAAATGTTATTTAATTGATTAGTAGATTCTATGAAAATACATTTATAGTAGTTTGATTTATATTAAGTGATTGGTAAAAAAAATAATTGTTATTGTTTCTATTTAAATTTAATTCTTGCAATCAACATATTGTTTAATTCTTGTTAGTGATATATTGAATTACTTCACATAACCTCAAATAATTAAAAATTAAATTAACATAAATTTTCTATTAATTAAAAAAAAAATTAACTATAATAAATTTATTTATATATAAATAGATAACATAAAATTTAAAACCATAATATTTATATTTTTCTGACTTTTTAAAATTAAAATTGAACATACTTACTTCTTTTAACTTTTAAAGTCATTTTACCTACTTCTTCAAATTTGATATATCTCTTTAAAAAATATGGAGTTGTTTATGGATCCAATAAAATAGTTGGGATGACAATTTTTTTAGAAATTTCTTAAAAATAAATAAAAAAATAAGGTAGTTAGAGTATTTAAGTCGTTTTTTTTTTCTATGGTGGAAATAGATTGAAAATCATCAAAATCCCCTATAACACCCAAAATCCGAAAGTTTAACAATTATAACTCATATTTTCAAAAATTTCTACCAAAAATTTTCATAATCTCACCAAAATTTCTAATTTATTTTATGAGTTTTTTTAAACTACCTAAAAAAATATATTAATGAGTTAAGTTCTTTCTGCTTTTACGCTGCCTCCCTGCAACTGTTTTAAATTATATATTGTTCGTAATCATCTCTTTGATAACAACACAAATACTTAACAACCGACAAAATGAATTCGTGGTTACTATTCTACCAACAAAAAGAATTCATGGTTAATCATTCCAACAAATGACATTAGTCATAGCAAAAATCTTATTGGTCGTGAAATTCATTGAGCTTATTCGATAGGTTGAGCAACCAGATTACATGAAAAAGGCACGAAACTATAAGGTAATTTTAACACTGAATAATGTCAGTATTAATAATTCAATTACTATAGTCCTATGCCGCAGGCGGCAGGGACTAATTTTGAAAATTATAAAAAGTTATTCAACTCAATGTTAAAAGAAGCATAAAGAGTTATGTGTAACAATATAATATGTAGATGTAGATTTATAGCAATAAAAAATGATATAATTTATTATAAATATATATATATATATATATATTTTATATTAAAAATATATATATTTTATATTAAAGATATATCTAAAGGATTTGGATAGGAACTTTTTAATGGCATTGTTTTGTATTCTTCGAAATTCATAATAATTATACATATTCTTTAGGACAATTTTTTCGAATATCATATGGTTTTGATATATCCCCATCTTCATATCAACTTCCAAAATAAATAATTTGTATAAAAAAATTTAATGTGACCAAGGCCGGGAAACATTGCTGATTAAGTTAAACTAATAAAGGGTCAGAGGAATGTGTAGTTGTAATTTATGGAAATATATTTTATCCATCTACTAACGATGCGATGCAAACATATTGAGATGGTGATGTCTCAAAAGCTAGTTTCAGTTTCCCTTTGTTATGAGTCTTTTTGTTCGTTTACTTATTTTGGAAAGAAAAGTGAAGGCCTAATTGGGGTGAGTTACATTTTAAGTAAGAGAAAAGTGAACATGTTATATATTCTTTATTTAAGTTTAGTAATGGTGTCAAGTTACTGTGAGTAAAAAAAAAATTGAAATGAGATTAAAATAGAATTGGCAAAAATATATATTTTTTTTATATATATTAAAATAATATATTTTTAATTATATATATATATATATATATATATAGATAGATAGATTTAAGTTAAAAGTCAAATAAATATGGTCTAGGGTTGAAAGCAAAAGAAAAATTAAATATCATTTTTTGAGATTATTCTATGTTAAGTAAGTCATTTATCTATTACCATTTTTATGAGAGGTTTTTTATGATTTTTGAATAGTCTATTTAGCACTCATTGGGAAGAACTGGAATTGAAACTAGCCAGGATTTCTTGGGAGGTCACTCATCCCATATCGCTTAGGTCACTCATCCCATTGAAACTAGCAAGGATTTCTTGGGAGGTCACTCATCCCATATCGCCTAGGTCACTCATCCCATATGGCCCACAATCAAGCCCATTTAGCTTGCTGCCCCATTTGTAAAACCTTAGCAAGCCTCATGAACCATTCAAGTAGAGCTCCGTTCACTCTTTGTATTTAATTACTCAAAAGAAATATTATTAAATTTAAATATAGTTTTCACTTTTAGGAACATATTTCTCAACTTATAATAGATATGGAATTAAAATGAATCTCTCTCTCCACCCAAATGCAACTTAAAAAATTAAAACAATAATGATTTTGTAAATTATTGTTTTAAATGCATATATTGAATCAAAACATCACAATAGTGATTTTGTAAATTCATATTATGAATATATATAATAATTCAAAACATGGCACAAAATGATCACTATGGATTATTTTCCAAAATATTTGCATTTTGAAAATACATACTACATGAATCTTAAATTATCAATTTATTAGATGTCCATTCTATAGTCTAGGGAGATGTATAATTCTTAGATGTTCAATGTGGAGTTTACATATATCTATTTTAAAATAAAACTAAATAATTAGCTAAACAAAAAATAGTTTGGATTATAATAAAAAAAAATAATAATATACATAGCTTATTGTTAATTAAAAATATTATACATAAATTACAGCTTAGTATTGAACATTGTTAATTAAAAGAATTATTGATATTACAACCTAGGATGAAAGAGATATGTAATTTATTTTGTTCTTAACAAAGTGTTATCATATGATTTTAAAAATGTACATTAAGCAACAAAAAAAATTACCCTCAACTATAAATAAAATATTTTAATATCCATATTAAGTAACATAATAAATTATGTGAACTCTATATAAAGAGAAATAAAGTAATTGAAAGGGGAGAAAAAATCTTATACTTTCATTTTTCAGTATGAGAAAGATTTGTAATTCTTTTACTTAAAACAAAAGAAAAATTTTAATGTGTGTCTTAAGTAAAATATTTGAATAGATATAGATATATATATATATATATATTAAAGAGAAAAAGTAGAAAATAATATATTAATGTTTTTCATAAATAAAATATTTCAATATGCACATTAAGTAAAATACTTCAATATCAATTATATAGACAAATAGATAAATACATATCAAACTTATATAAAGATACTTGGTAATATAAGGAAAACATATATTCAAATAGACATCAATAATAATAAAACATTTTAATATATATCATGTGGAATATAAATAAAATATATCAATGTTCATGTTAATTTATAGTCCACATTTTATACATTAAAATGTCTCTCTCTCTCTCTCTCTCTCTCTCTCTCTCTCTCTCTCTCTATATATATATATATATATATATATATATATATATTAATATTAAAATATTAACATACATTGATGGTTTTTGCTACTGGTTTACCACTTGGGAAGCCATACCAGTAACGTAGGCACACATTTTTTTGATAGTTTAATTTGTTTTTAACATGAAAGTATGATAACAAAAAAACTGAATAGAATAGTACATAAAAAGGCATAGATAGGTCATGGAAAACTTAAAAATACTATTGAAATTAATTTTGTGTTACACAATAGTGCCTTGATTTTCATTCTACAAGGGTGTCCTCCGAGCTAGGTGGTTGTGGCTCTTTATTAGATTCAAACATAGAAGGGTCCATGTTTGTCAGACTCTTATTTAACAGTGTGACCTTTCTATTGATTTTGTCCACTTTCCCTAAAAGCTTTGCCATGCATATGATGATTTGATGTTATGTATTTTCCCTATCTATAACAACTCTTCCCATTATATTTTTTATGTGCCAATATAAATTAACAATCTACATGTAGGAGAAGACTCTAGATTTATATCTAGTAGAGTTACCAATGTTAGGGATCTAATCTCTAGTTTGTTGTTCCAAGTGTGTGTGAAGTATGAACCACTGAGATTGCCTGATGTGTTCTTCCACATTAGAGATAAATCTCTGAATAATTGCAAGGATGATATCCTTGTATCTTTCCATTGCTTCTCTAACTATTGATTGAGCATGAGTACCATGAATGAGGTAGGAATGAAGTCGGGAGGAGAGGAAGGAATGGATCGATATTTCCTACCTATGCGAAGTGGACCTGATGATATGATTCTATCCATGCAAAGGGAAAGGAAAACAAGAGGTTTTGAAAAAGGGAAGAGTAGCCTGGGAGGATAGCAGGGAAGGGGGGAACAGGAGAAGAGGAGGACAGGAGAGTGGCCAAGATGAAAAACACATTGAGGGGGAGAGAATTAGATCAATGGGAGGGGGGAAGAGTGACAGGGGAGTAGAAGGATGCGGGGATGAGAGGGGTGACCAAAAAAATAACTAGAGAGATAAAGGAAGAGACCAGAGAGGGAGTGAGTGAGGAGAATAGTGTGAGAGACTAGGAGAGAAAATTAGGATAGAAAAATACCCCTTATAACAATTAAACCCATCGAAGGAAGAAAAAACTAGAAGCCTATAAAGTCTAAGAATAATTAAAACCATAGATAAGAGAATTCAAGACTGAAAGTGAATTCCAAGGAGGCAAGACCAATAAACCAAACATGTGAGTGTTGGTCCGTCTTCAAGAGGGAATTTGAGATGTAGTAAAGAGTTTGTAATATTTGATGCTTAAGATCAAGACTAGACCCCCTAGCTAAGCAGTTGTTCCATGGAATAACTCTACTAATATGAGAGCTCCAATTGTGTTTTCCTCTTGCCATGGTTGGATAATTAAAATCATGTAGAGACACTCTCTCCTTAAAATTTGATCTCCTTTTCACCATCTTTCAACATTATTTTCCTACCTCTTCCCATGACCTCCCATAATAAGAAACTACCTTCCTTCCTTATATGAAAACCAATGTGAGTGTACCTTCCCTAAACTTTGAACAAAATAGCTATGCATCTCTGTAAACTCTACCAACTTACCACACACCGATATCCTCATGCAACGTCTTAATCTCCATGCACACTATGAGGTAGAAGGAATCCTTCCCTCCCTTTTCTTTCTAGCTACTCTCATCCCAAGGACAGGTGAGGGGCCTCATATCCACACCCACCATGGGGAGGGATAGAATATAAAAGAAAATGATAGAATATAAAAACGATGTTTATTATGTAAAATGATAAAATATAAAAGAAAATTTATGGTTAAAACATTTTATCGGTATGTCGACCAAAATGAAGGAGATGTATAATTACTTCCATTATTAGCATAGAGTTGATCCATGGTGTTTATATATATATATATATATATATATATATAAAGAAAGAAAGAAACAACATAAATCCATCGTAACCTAAGATCTATCAAGAGATGAGAGAGAGATATCAGATGAAAACCTCTTTTAGAGTGTAAAACTTGAAGAAAGATTTGTACCTCAAGAGATTTGATCCCTCTTGAGGCTTAATACATGATGGCTTAAGATGGATCCACAATCATTCTTTATTTCACCTAAAATGACTTTACAGGGTCCAATATAAGTGGGATGTGTAATTCTCATGCTCGACATGGAGTGACGCATGCATTTGAAAAATATATTAATAACTAGATGCTATTTCAATGTATTTCAATCTCCATAAGGAAAATTAATATGAAATGTATAGAGTATTTAAAAGAAATAAAAACCTTAATGATATACATTTTACATTCAATTATGCGAGAGATGTGTAATTCAAAATGGAATTTGTCATATTAAATATATATTAATAAAATTAAAAATAGGTAAGAAAATTATATTTTATTATAACTATATGTATGTATATTTATAGGAAGTCATTGCAAGTAAAGAAAATTCTTATTAAACAATACGTGTTTTAACTACTTTAATGTTTAGTATAAAGTTGATGCCTAACCATTTAAGAAAATATAATAATAATAAATATTATTATTTCAGTACAATAATACGATTTCAAAATAGAATAATAATATATATATATATATATATATATATATAGTAATTAGAAGCAAAAATTTTCACACTGTATTCATATTGGAAACTAGGAAAATACTGAGAGGGGGGTGAATCAATATTTTAACAGTTTTGACAATCAATCTCATTCAACAAGAAAATAGCACATCAATCACAACAATATTTGAACACCAGAAGTTTACATGGAAACCCATATGGGAAAAAACCATAAATTATTTTTTAATATGATGGAAATAAGCTTCAACTCCAAATTACATCAAATTATGTAGACACCAACCTATAGGAGGCCTCAACCCCATTTTCTTTGCAAGAACCCACTTGTTGGAAGAAACAACTCCCTGATCTTTATAGGCACCAACCTAAAGTAGCCTCCAACCCCTTAGATTTGCAAACACCTACTTGCTCAACCTTTCAAATATCTCTTTCATCTAATTTTCAAACTCAAATATGTGGAAATTAAAATACTTTAGAAACACCTATTTTATTCTCATATTTTCTCAGTCTTTTCCACAACAACCTTTATTCCTTAAATTCACTTATTTAATACATATTGCTTCAAATTTGTAATCTTCAACTTCTCTATTTTTGGTTCCCCATTCTTCCCTTCATCCAGATCGAGCTACCTATTCATATTTGTGTCGACAATAGCTAATTATCTTAGCATTGCATGGTAACACTAAGTTCTTACATCGTCTAATTTTCTTTTATAGATGCTACACCTTTAATTTTTCCTTCAAAAAATTCCTTTAATCACCTAACTATATTTTTGTGCTGGAACACGAACTTTTTATTCACAACCCTTGATGGTTATCTCCCAATTGAACATAACCACAAACTTGAACCATGGGCTTAAGTTAAAAAGGTGTGTAGCCTTGGACCAAAGAAGTTCACCTAATTGTTAAACATCTAACACATCTACTGGTGTACCAAGTGCTTTGATTTCAATCGACAGCTAAAATATCATGGCAGGTCCCCCCTATCTATTCAAAAATTAACAAAGGGGGGGTGTATTATTTGTCAAATATACAATTAAATGACCCATACCTTTGTAAAGCGTGCTAAATTGATCTTGTGAGTTGGTTACACCTGACAACTGGAAAATTATTGCATCTGCCCCGTCTATCTAACAATTAACTTGGGTGGGTCTATTATTTGTCACTTTCCTCATGCGACAATTGATGTTATCAAGTCTTCATATGTCATACATTACATAAATTTTGGATGTCTACAATCCTGAAACCTTGTTTGTGTGGAACCTTAATGTGGGTCTTCAACACTTGATTAGATCTAGATGTTGGAAAGTTTTAATAGTGCATGTTGTGTGCACTTCCGTATCATTGGATTATTTTCTAGAGCTAGATATAATTGGAAAACTCTTGCTATGGGGTCTACCCTACCTTGAGAATGGTGCTAAGTCATGGATTCGAGGATCCAACATCTATTCCATTCTCCATATATCAAGTTTCTTTCACCCTTCAATGTTGAGATGCTTGGATAATATTTTACCTATGAACTCCAAAACACAAAAACACACCAATTTTTTTTAACATTGGGAAGCTTCATAAAAAAAATTATTCGCTTCAGTCCCAAATCTCTACCACAAAATCTTCTAGATCATAGCCACCCCACCCCATCTGCCATTGTCAAATCTCTACCATGTGTCATTCCATGTCTCCACCACATGTCACTCATAAAAGGTCCACTTGGTCACTCATAAAAGCCAAATCAAACTACCAAATGTCATGAACATAGAGTTCCATGTGTTATATTGTACACATCACCACTACATGTCATCATATCATTGTGCCACATCATATTCTTTCCACATCATGTTGGCTAGTTGCTTGTTGGTCATTGTTGTTGTGTGCACATCATTAGACCTAGTGATCCAATAAGCACTTGGGTAATTAGGCCAAGTACCATGTGATCAAGGGTTGTGATCGGGAATGTTGTCGACCACCACTCACCACTCATTTGTTATGACTAGGTACTTTTGAGCTAGGAGGTACGATTAACACTTGGGAACTTGCTTCCAACTCCTTGGTGATCAAGTGATGTGACAAATGCCTTGCCACTCCACTATCCACTGCTCATCATTGTGTTCATTTTATTATCATTTGTTATTGATCCGACGAGGGGTATGCATTGGAACCATGAGCCTTGGGAGTTAGGTTAGGTGCCATATATCATTGGAAAGGTATTTGAGAGAAATAAATAACTAAGAACTTCTCATGTATTTTTGAACCTCCCCTCGAACTTAACATCAATTACTAGATTTGTCATCAATGACAAAAGCTACCACCTTTCTCAACAATATCTCTTTGGAATTGATGGAAATACCATCAAAATTTTCATTTAATTGATGGAAATACCAACAAAATTTGTAGTTCATTGATGGAAACACCACCACTTGGAAACATTCCCCCTATTAGGATGAAGAAACTACCTCTATTTTCTCACTCTCCATTTTCAATATATATATATATATATATACACACACATTTCATCTCATTTTTTATCACACCCTCCCTTTGACATCAATGGAAAAGGGTACTAGGTGATCCCCCTCTTTCCATTCTCTCCCTAAAGGATATAACAGGTTGTTGATTATCCCCCCCTTTGACTGAAATCAGTCAATATTACCTTATCCATGAATTTACACGCTGCACACCCTAAAATTATACTAATGTTGCTGATATGAGAACTCCCCCTGAGTTTGGTCTCTTTTCTTCTCTCTAATCATTACAAATATCCTTGGAAATATTTGGACAACTATTATCTTTGCCTATGAAGAAAGCTAGTGAAGATAAGAGTGATGCATCACTCCCAAAGTATTCCTTAAATACTCAAAAGGTTCTTGGGAAAGAGGCATGGGTAAGATGTAAACAAATTTTTCCTTTGTTGAGATATAATCTAACTTCATAATATGATCAACCACTTGTTATCTAAGAAAATGGTACTCTATAGGTATTTCCTTGATTTTTGAATGAAGAATATGATTCTTAGATATATCAGTAGCACTTGTGTTATCACATGCCTTCATGTCTTCATGTCTTATCATGAAGACATGAATGGCTTCATCATAAGTTACCTTCATGTCTTGTATTTTTTGCTTCATCCAAAAATTTGGTCAGTACAACTTGTTGAAATTGATATGTACTCTATTTCAGCAAGAGAAATGGAGATATAGTTTTTTTTTGGCTTAACAAGGCCACTATCAATTTCCATGAAACATCGCACCACCACTTTTGTTTTTCATATCATCTAAACTTCCATCCTAATCAACATATGTGTGTGAAATTAATAATAAATCTTGACACCTTGTATACCGTAGAGCATAGCCCATTATGACTCTTAAATATCTGAAAAACATCTTGGAATTTAGGAGATTACTTTGTGTTGGCGGTTAAATGATACCTTGCAACTACACCTACGTCTTTCATAATGTCTTGCCATGAGCTAGTTAGGTACAAAAGGTCTCCAATTATTAATTTATCCATGATGACTCATCATATTTGCTAAGCTTACATCTAGTGACCATAGGAGTACTAACAAGTTAGCATTCTTCCATTCCATATTTCTTCAAAGTTTGTTTGAGGTACTTGTTTTGGGAGATGAATATACCTTTTGCTAATTGTCTAATTTGTAAGCCAAGGAAAAATTGAAGTTCCCCAAACATAAATGTCTAAAATTCAACTTGCATATAAGATGTAAATTTTTGGCTAAGTAAGTCTCTAACACTACCAAAAATGATGTCATCATCATAAACAACAATAACCAATATATTATCATTTTCATATTTGGTATACAAATTACTATCAATTTCTCCTCTTTTAAAGCCTTTTTGCTGTAGATTATTTTCTAACCTTGAATACCATGCCCTAGGTTCTTGCTTTAGTCCATACAATTTCTATTTTATCCTACACACTACCTCGATATTTTCTGACAACTGAAAACCTTCAGGATGTTTGATATAAACCTCTTCTTCAATCTCACATTTCAAGAATTTTTATTTTACATCCATCTAGAAAATTTTGAAATTATTGTGACAGGAAAACGTTAGAATCATTCTAATTTCCCCTAATCTTGGTACAGGATACAAAATATACTTTAATCTGAGCATAGCCTATACATACTAAACTAACCTTATTTCTCAGAACTTTTCCATTCTCATTTAATTTGTTCCTAAAGACCCATTTTGTTGAAATTTCATTTTTATTTAATAGTATTAGAACCAATTCCAAAGACAGATAATCTAATCCAATTCCTCATTCCTAGTTTTTATTGAATGCTCATCTTAGCTTTCCTTAGAAGAATATTTTGGTTCAATCATGGAAAACATAGCAACGTGTGCTTGAATAGAGGTATTCATTAATATTCTTCGAGTTTTAACTCTTGCTTCCTTATTACCAATGATTTCATTTGAAGGGTGATGCTTTTGCGCATATGTTGAGAGATTTTTTAGGTGAGTGCACTCTGATTCATCTTCATCTTCTTCTTCTCCTTATTCTTCGAGTTGTTCAACTTCATCTTCATCGCCAATATGATTAAGTAGGATGATATATCTTGGATTAATGTTTTTTAGAGGTAAATCCTCATCCACTTTCACATCATAGTTGTCAACAAATTTGTGTGATATTTTATCGTAACATAGGTAACCTTTTCTCTTAGTTGAATACCCTAAAGATATTCCTTCATCATCCCTTGCATCAAAATTTATACCAAGATTGTCATCATTATTATTTATGTAGCACTTGTTTCCAAAGGATTTGAAGTGCTTTATTTTGGATTATTTTCCATACCACAATTCGTAGGGAGTCTTGTCATTATTTGGCCCTAAGAGAGATTTACTTAGAAAATGGACTACTATATGAACAACTTCAACACAAAATTTCTTTGGAATATTTTTCTCATCCAACATTTCTCTTTCCATTTGTTGTACTAATGAATTTTTCCTTTCAACCACGTCATTCTATTGTGGAGTATTTGTATTTGTGACTTTCCTTCTTATGCCATGCCCTTCACAACAATATTCAAACTCATATGAAGTAAACTCTCCACCCCTGCCTGATATTAGACATTTTAATTTGTAGTTAGTTTAGTTTTCATCCATGGCATTGAAGATTTTGAACTTTTCAAATGATGCATACTTCTCTGTTAAAAATGAAACCCACATAAGCCTGCTATAATCATCGATGATTAACAAAAAGTATCATTCACCACTTGCACTCTTAGCTCTTAAAGGCCCACATAAGTCCTTATGAACTAGTTGTAAGGGTATGGTAGTTGAGTTTTCTTTGGTCTTGAAGGGTACTTGAATTTTCTTTCCAACTTGACATGATTTACATATTATATTTCTTGGCTTTGAAATTTTTGGAAAGTCCCTCAAAAATTCCCTTTTGTTGAGCTTCACAATACGGTCCAAGTTCAATTGTCCCAATATTTTGTGCCATAACCATCGCTCATCATACTTCTCCATAAATAAATTTCCATTTTTTTAATTTAATATGTATACATTACTTTATGTTCTTGTAGCTTTAGCCACTGCTTATCCTATGTCTAAAATTTTATTTCAAAACCTTGAGAGTGAATGATGGCATCACACCCTTGGTCACAAATTTGGCTCACACTCAATAAGTTTTGTTTGATTCCATCTACAAAAATATCATTCTTATCTTTGCCTCTTCCATTTACCATGTTGATTATGTCTTTTTCCATGCTCTTGCTTGGAAAATCATTGAAAAAAGTAACACTATCAGTCTTGTCTTCTCTTAATGACAAGAATTTATTCTTATCACCAGTTATATGCTTAGGGCATCCTTTTCTACATACCAATGGATGCCTTGTTTTTTGGCATATAACACAACATATCCCTATGATTAGCTCCCTTTTTTTGCTTCCAAGGACTGTTTTAGTGTATTTTTCTCCAATGTTTTGAAAAAATCCGTGCTATTTATCGGGATGTCATAATTTTTAGCATTGCTTTCACCAGCCAAACATTTAGGTGCTAATTCAAGAAATAATAGCATTGTAAATAGCAACATAAGTAGTGTCAGAAATAGCACTGGAAGTAGCATCGTAAATAAAACTAGAAATGGCAGCAATAATTTTCCCAAAAATAACGCTAGTGATAGCGCTAAGTTTAGCTCCTTTTTTGCAACTACATTACCTCCTTGGTTAGCTCCATTTTTAGCCCCAGAATTAGCACCGTAAGTGCCTAAATAGGAAATTAATTAAAGTGTTGGTGGTCAAGTGGATAGGAGCTTTAACGATTATCAAATTTAGGGATTTAGGGTACAAGGATTAAGGGTTAAAGGATTACTGGTTAAGGATTAAGGGATTAAGTGTCAAGAGATAAGTTATTTTGTGCTTATGGGTTAGGTAGTTTAATCATTAATGGCTAGGTTGTTTCAAGTTTGGATGCTCTGTTGAAGATTTATGTTATAGGATTACATTTCAGTTCCTTTACTAATTTGGATTAATTAAGGTTCTATGAGTTGTTTTTGTTACACAGATAGTTTCTTAAGCACGTGTTTCCTTTCCTAATCAGTCTATATCTAGGAAATAAAATTATTCATCCAATTAATATATACCTCACCCTGCCATAATAATTCATGATTAGACATTTTTGACACCATTACATTTTACAATTAAACTGATGTAACTTCTGCCATTAGTAACAATACTCCATCATTATTAATATTTTTCTTTATTATTCTTGTTGTTACATCCAATGATTAGTACAATCATTCAGAACATCCTTTTGATTAAAATTTTTTGAATTGGTAATAAGGAGGAGTAATTCCCTGTAATTCCAACATCTTGACATTTTCCCCTGAGAAAGAATTTGTGTGCATTGAAGCAACTCTGTAACATGTTCCTAGAATTGTTGAGTAGTGTGCTTGTGAGAAGCTATGGGTGGTTCAGTGGTCAGACATGATGGAGTATAATAGCTTAGATAAATAGAAATTGTATATATATTATTGATAAAATATGAGATGATTTACAATTGGGAGCGAACAAGTCTTTAAATACAGCCTTATGGTGTTCCTTGGTGAAGGGGCATGATCTTTGATCATGCCCTTTTTCTTAAATAAACCTAAGACAATGATATTAACTAATACGTTGTACATAACATTGCCTCTCTCTCAAAAGATGTCCTCAAAGCATACGTAATGACAGATGTTGTTGATGAAATGCTTCAGTTTCCCAAGAGGCTTCTTCTTCGAGCAAATCCTTCCACTTGATTAAGTATTTCATGATGACACGAGATCGTAGCTTCTTTTCTCGAGTAAGTATGATACTTTCTGGCTCCAAAATGATCCTTCCTCCATCATCTAAAAATGGAAGTGTTATTTGTGCTAATTTATGGTCACCAAGTGCCCCTTTTAAGTAGGATACATGGAAGACGTTGTGAATATGACTTGTATCTGGAAGGCTTAAGCTATAAGCGACTTGGCTGATATTTTTGTTGATTTGATACGGTCCATAGAACTCTGGTGATAATTTATGTTTCCCTTTTTGTTTCAAGGACAATTGCTTGTATGGTTGGAGCTTGACAAATACCCATTCTCCAACTTCAAATGATCTCTCAGTTCTATTGCGGTCAGCCTGTTGCTTCATATGGTTTCGGGCATTATTGATATTTTCTTTTAGGATTTGGATGACTTTTTGGTTTTCTTGTAGTTTCTTTTTAACCGCCAGTAGGTTTGTCTGGAATGAAGCTAGATATTTCCATTTCGAGGGCTCATATCCATACAAAGCTTGGAATGGAGTAATTTTTGCCGATGTATGGTAAGTATAATTATACCACCATTCAGCGAGATGCAACCATTGAACCCACTTATTTTATTTTTTTGTAGCGTAACAACGTAGGTAAGTTTCCAAACATTTATTGACAACCTCTGTTTTCCATCTATTTGTGAGTGGTAATCTAAGCTCATGTTTAGGTAGGTTCTTATATGGTTGAACATTTTTTTCCAAAAATTTCCCTTAAATTTGGCATCTCTGCCACTCACAATGACTTTCGGGAACTCGTGTAGTTTATAAATATGTTTGCAAAATATCTCTGCAATTTGCTTTGCAGAGTCTGTTTTCTTTATAGCAATAAAGTGAGCATATTTAGTGAGTCTGTTGACTACTACGAATATCTTATCCTTTCCATTAGATACAGGTAATCCTTCAATAAAATCCATTGATATTTCTTCCCATTTCTAATTCGGGATGTTTAAGGGATGAAATAACCCAGGTGTCATAATATTTTCACTTTTATTTCTTTAACATTTGTCACATTCCACTACATAATTTTGAATATCGTGACTCATACCCTTCCAAAAGAATGACTGACGTGCATTGTAGTAATTTTTAAAATATCCTACATGCCCGGATGATAGGAAATCATGTGATTCCTTTAGTATTTTTGATATAAACTTGGAATTGGAGTTTAGATAAATTATTCCTTTGTACCATAAGATATCGTTCTTCCATTCAAATTTTGAGTTTCCTGGGAGATTATTGATTATAGCTGACAGTTTTGGATCTTTGGCATACTCACTTCGAATCTCATTAAGCCATTCAAGAACAAAAACCGAGACTACGAGTAGTGTTGTTTCTTCGTCCTTCCTAGATAGCGCATCTGCTACTACATTGTCTTTCCCCTTTTTATGTAATATCTCCATGTCGAAGGTGGCAATTTTTCAATCCACTTTTGTTGTTATTTAGAGAGTTTTTTTTGTTGGAGGAGGTGCTGAAGATTGTTATGATCCATTTAGATGGAAAATTTACTCCCTAACAAATATTGTCTTCACTTAGCCAATGCATGCATAATTGTGAGCATTTCCATGTTGTATGTGGATTTGAGACGCTCTCGTTTATTAAGCTTCTTGCTTTAAAAAGCTATAGGATGCCCTTCTTGCATTAATACTGCACCTATACCGAATCCAAAGGCATCACATTCGATGACAAATGGTTTAGAGAAATTGGGAGTTACCAATACCGCTGCATTAGACATTACTTCCTTCAATTCTTCAAAACACTTTCCTGCTTCTTCATTCCATTGAAACAATTTTTTCTTTAAAATATTTGTAAGAGGTGCGGTTATATGTGCATAGTTTTTAATAAATCTTCGGTAGTATCCTGTTAATCCTAAGAACCGTCTTAGCTTAGATATATTAATCGATTTATTCCATTCCTTAATAGCCTTGATTTTAGAAGGGTCCACTTTTACCCCTTCATGGGATATTATGTGTCCAAGATATTCTACTTCTTCTTTTCCAAAGGTGCATTTGGATTTCTTAGCATAAAACTGATGTTCTTCCAATAGCATAAGAACTTTATCCAAATGCTGCAAATGCTCTTTCCAAGATTTACTGTAAATCAAGATATCATCAAAAAATACTAGTACAAATTTCCTAAGATATGGACGAAATAATTCGTTCATAGTAGCTTGGAACGTAGCTAGTGCATTTGTTAACCCAAAGGGAATTGCTTTAAACTCGTAGTGACCTTCATGTGTTTGGAAAGTAGTTTTTGGTATGTCTTCCACCTTATTCTGATCTGGTAATATCCTAACCATAACTCTAATTTTGAGAAGTATTTTGCGCCATGTAGCTCATCCAACATTTCATCGATAAAGAAAATCGGAAACTTATTTTTAATTGTTATCTTATTTAATCCTCTATAGTCAATGCATAGCTGAAACGATCCATCTTTCTTCCTTACCAATATAACTAGGGCAACATACGATCTCTTGCTTTTTGAGATGACCCCACATTTTAAAATGTCTTGGATTATCTTCTTGATTTTAGTCTTTTGGTGATGCGGATAGCGATAAGGTTTAATGTTGACAGGGTCTAATCCTGCCTTGACATCTATTGTATGTTTGATTTCCCTATTAAGAGGCATTTTCATGGGCAGGTCTTGGAATACTTTTTTATGTTTCTGAATTAGCCCTTGTACTTCTGGTAACCCTTCATTGATCATTTTTGCAGATAACATTTCTAATAACATTTGTAATGACATTGTACTATATAAGCTAGCGCTATTTTTCAAATCATCTTCATCATCTAGGATGATGACACGATTTGATTTTCTGGTGCTTGGAATCCATATAATTTGTGCTTTTTCCCTTTCCACTTGAATCTTATAAACTGATTTTGATGGTTGGAAAAATAAGTACCTAAGGTTTGCAGCCATTGAATTCCTAAGGCCACATCTACTCCTCCTAATGGTACGGTGTAGAATGGGGATTCTAGATTAAAGTCTTGAATATGCAATTTGACCTTATGGCATTTCCCTACCTGCTCAATATTCTTACCATCGGCCTCCATTACCTTCATATTAGGCATGGGAAACGTAAATATGTTGAGTCTTTTGGCCATGGTTGAATCTAAAAAATTGTTGGTGCTGCCGGTGTTGATGAGAACCATTACGTTGTTCTTCTTAATATGTCATTTTAATTTTAGTGTCTGAGGTTGTGATATACCTGTCATAGCTGATAATGACACTTGCGGAATGCTTTTGTCATCTATTTCTAGAGAGAACTCTGGGGTGTCTTTCATTTCTTCTACATCTAATTCATCATTGTTAGCCATTAGTTGCTTAAAAATTATACAGATTTTTTGTCTCTTTTCTGTTAGCACACCTGTGCTTAGGGTCCCACTTTTCACCACAACGTTTTCACTTGCCTTCTCTCATCCTTTGTATTTCCATGTTAGATTTGTCTCCTTCACGAAGATGTGGTGGGACATATTTTGTGTTATCTACATTTGTAGATTGAGGAATTCTTTGTCTCGAATATACTCTTTCTGGTTTTGACTAAAATAACTTTTCAAATTTCTTTTCAGCAGCTTTTGCTTTTTTTCTTGCTAGTTTTATCGATGTAATTTCATGAAGCTTGAGCTCTACTTGTATAGGGGTTTTAAGTCCTGAAATGAAATACTGGACTAGACGATATTCTGAAAATCCAGGTACTTGTGTCGCTAAGGTATCCTATTCTCGAGTGTACTCATCCACATCTCTTTTTTGGTGCAATTTAATGAATGTTGAGAAGAACTCTTCTTCCTTCATACTTAGAATATTTTAAAGAATGCATCCTTAAATTTTCTCCAAATAATAGCAAGCATCATATTTTTCCACCACATATACCAACTATATGCTTCTCCTTCCATTTTCATGGAAGCGTGCTTAATTTTTTCGTCATTACTGTAAATGTCGTAAATCTTGAAATATTCTTCGGCTTTATTAAGCCATGCAACACTATCTTTTTAGTTACCATCGAATTTAGGTAGATCTATTTTCAATCTTCATTGATATGCTACTAACAATGGAGCGAAAAAAGGATATTGATTGTTGAATGCATTCCAGAGCTGCTTATTTTGAAAATTCACATTACTATCTTCTTGATGGTGTGGGGATGATGTTTTGTGAGAATCGGTTTTTTCATGATGATCTTCTGAATTTCGTGAATCTGCTGAATTGTTCTCTTGATTATGTCCAACATTCAGGAATATTTGTCCTTGTGTCAGATTTATCTTGTCGTAAATGGCAATTAGCTTCAGCATTTCTTTGTTATGATTGTCTGTGGACTTGCTATGGTTTTGCCCAATTTTTCGTGTCTTGAAGATTTTTGATGTCGATGGAATGCCCCGTAAAATTATCCTCAAGATTGACTAATATTTTGGTGAAGTCATCGAAATTATTATTGATCTTACTCTCAAGATCAATCAATTTTTTGTTGAAATCGACCATCGACATTGATGCAACCATTGAGCATGTATGAGGTGGAGTATATTTATCCAAGTTACTATTTTACTTAATTATATATATATATATATGTGTGTGTGTGTGTATTTTAAATAATAATAATAATATTTTTTTTTGTTTTTTAAATAATATTAATTATTATTATTATTATTATTATTATTTATTCTATATATATAACCCAAAAAATTTCGTTAGTTCAAAAATAAATAACTTATGATTTGATGATTTGCCATCACCTGTAAAAAAAACGTAACCTATTTAATATCATAACCGGAAATCAGTATTTTTATGCGGTGTATCAAGCCATGTCTTCAACTTGTGAATCGTTGCCTGTTCGCACCTCGATGGTTGACCAATCCACGACGTTTGACGGTGCGAGTCCTCCTTTATTCCGGTGGCGTATTATACCAATTTTGGTAGTGGGCTTCAATGGGGGTGTCACGCCAGGTGAAATTTAACTGGACGAGGCAGTGTGATCAGTCAACAAAGCCATCAGTTAAGGAACGGAACTAGAGGCATGGGAGCTGTTGGATGGAACCAGTTGCTGGTCTGAACACAGACAGTTCGAGATACCGATCAGGATGACGCTGATCGATTGCAAATGAATTGAATATTCCTTTGAAATTTTGAAAAATCCAATATTTATTAATTGAAATTAAAGCTGAATCAAATTTAAATGGGTTATTACTGCTCCAATTGCTGTGGTGAATTAGTAGTCGATGTCACTGTTGGAGGGGATGAGATTTGGGCACGAGCATGATTACAGTGAACCAGTCGGACAGAGTTTTGGCAGGAGCGCAAAGATAATTGGGAAGGATGTGATAAGTCGAGTGAAGGGGGACGGTGTGGTGTGGATAGGGCCAGTGGAAGGACGAATGACGGATGGATAAGGCACAGGGGACTGTGGATGGATTTTGAGGTCAGAGGATGGATGGAAGATAACAAGGGTGGCATGCGGTGTTTTCTAGGTGCGAAGATCATTGCACTGATACTAAATGGAGTATAATAACTTAGATAAATAGAAAATTTATATACATTATTGATAAAATATGAGATGATTTACAATTGCGAGTGACCAAGGCTTTAAATACAGCCTTATGGTGTCCCTTGGTGAAGGGGCATGATCTTTGATCATGCCCTTTTTCTTAAATAAACCTAAGATAATGATATTAACTAATAAGTTGTACATAACACACGAACCTGAATATGTTAATGTGTTGTTACAACATCCGGAAGCATTAGAAATTTTTTAAAGGGCTGGATGGCTAAGTTATTTTGAAAAATTATAGGGTTTTAGTGAATTGGTCACTTTAGAATTTTCCCAAGCTTTAGTTAAAAAAAAAAATTGTTTAGGGGCTTCAAAATTGTTGTTACATAAGAAGTTATTGAAAAATTGACATTGTTTCATAGGACAGGAGAATGGTGGTTCTCAAGGAAAGTGTCTAATATTGAAGCTAATGCCATATTCTTGCAGGAGGGAGAATAATTGATGCCCAAGTACGGGGGTTTTGATATATCATATCTTCCTCACCCGTGGAAAGATGTAGCCCACTTCATCCAAAAATTTATTACTTGTGAGGGTCATTTTGGGATTATTTTCAATTATCACTTTTAATTGTTGGCACACCTAAGGACAGGGAAGTTGATTAATTTACCATACTACTTGGTGAATTCATTACAACACATGGCAGAGGCTTTGAAAGGGGAAAAACATCCAAAAACTTGCATTACTAATCATGTTCTCATTAAATTAATCATCATGCATTCATTATAGAGATAAGGGAGCTCGTGGCATGCTTTGTTAGTGAGACCTTGTGTTGGTGCAAATGAGGAGCATGAAGAGAGTGTTGAAGCAACACCTAGTGCAGAAGCATCCCTTAGCGCTGAAAAAATACCAAGTACTGAAGCATCACCCTATGATGAAACAACACATGTTGTTGAAACTGCTACATTTTCCAAGATAAAGACAACTGCAGGCTCTAAGTGGAGTAAGGTTGATACACCTCCCATGACTGGTCGATGGAACCCTAAGAGGTGGAGTTACATTATAACTACCCCTAGTTCATCCTCATGATGAAAGGAGATGTTGATAGAATAACTTGTGGTGGTGTCTAGTTACTCATCGGAGGGAAGTCGAGGTGGGTGCCTGATTGTAGAGGAAGTGTTGGAGGAATAAATTGTTGGAACAAAATTTATGCCTGAAATTGGAGTTGAGGAAGTGAAGACATATGAAGGGACTAGTTCAGGAGTATCAATGAAGGTAATCATAAGGACAGTGAAAAATCCAATTGGTGGAAGAACCCCTAGAAAAAGGGTGCAAGTATATATTATACCAAAAGAGGCTCAAAACCCTATAGCTATATCTGAGGGGGAATGTGTTGATACAGTTGGACTTGATGGGTTTGAGGAGAAACGAGACAAAGAAAAGTAGGAGAAGCCTATAGATGAAGGCCCCTCTACACATGAAATATCAGTTGTTACGTCGAAGCCTGAACAAGAACTAGAGAAACAATAGGATATAAAAGGACCTGTAATAGAAGAGAAAAAAAAAGAACAAGAGGTTGTTACTTCACCAAGTAAGACAAAAATTGACCCTCTCGTTCAAATTGAAAATATGAGAAAGTCAAATGAGGAGTTAAAGAAACAAATTTACTTGGTAAAGAAAAAATTCATTTTAAGAATGAAACTAGATTGGATATGTTGGCAGAAGTAGAAATGACATTACCTACTGTCTCATAATTTTTTTGTAAGGGATGCCAACAAATCCTTGAGGAGGCTAAAATCATGGAGACCATTAATTTTTTAGTTGGAGTACAAGTGGGGGAACAAGACAAATAATTTCAACATGTTATTTCACAAGAACCTACTAATGATGTTGTTGTTACACAATAACCAGTAGTCAAAGCAAAGTCGAAAGAAGAAAAACAATATGCTAATCCACAAGAACATGTTTATGATGTTATTGTTACACAAGAACCAATAGTTGAAACATAGCATATTTAAAATAAAAATAATATTGCAACATAATAACCTATTGATGAGGTTGTTCTTACAGAAGAACCAATAGTTGATATAGAGTATCAAGAAGATAAAAGGGATCAGAAGGAGGATGTTGAAACAATATCTGAAAAAACTCACTTTAAATTTGAAGATTTAATTAGGGTACTAGAGAAGTGGGAGGAATTCATGCTCTTTCCCAAAGATGAATTCATATTCCTAAAGTAGCACGAGGAAATGGTCAATAAGCTTAAGAAGGAGTGGGCTGAAAAATTAAGAATTGCAGAATTTGTGAAAATTTAGAAGGAGGGGAATCGAGCAATGAAACAAATGAAGGAACTGCAAGGATAGGTTAAGATGTTACAACAAGAAAAGGATCTCATTTATGAGATCATTAATGGCTTATTGTGCTATAGGCTTCCTTCTCCTTCTTATCCTTTATATTTGCAAGAAAAATATTATCTCTTCCAATTAACAACCCTAAAGGAAAAGCGTCCATATAAGACAAGGGTGATACACGACTTCCTGGAAACATTTCAAAGTGCTAATTTCTTATAACAACATTTGTTGTGTGAGTTGTACCTGCATTATATCTCTTTATTTGGGGATAAATCATTCAAAATGACACCCTAAGTGGGCGACGTACAAGTCAAGTAATTTTTTTTAATTTTATGTAAAATAAGATATGTTGGAAAGCTACCCATTATATTGTAACAACTAATGAAGAATGGGTAGAACCATTTATTAGAGAAGAACCTGGTTCAGTTGAAGTTGTTGCACACAAATAAAATAAAATATGGAAGTTTCTGGTCACTAAGACACTGTTTATGGACCATCGAGAATCTGTTCTATTAAGATGTGAGATAAATATACAAGGAATGGGAATCAATGCCTTAGAAGGAAGAAAGTTGAGATGGGATCTTTATCGACAAAAATTGAAAAAGGGAGACCCCTATTGTTATCAAAATTTTGAGAAAGCACTTTCCAAAATTCATTAGTATGCTGATTGTATTAGGAAGGGTGGTGTGGGTTGGATAGAACTTAAATTAAAGTTACCTATTGTTTGGTTACCCACCTACTGGTATCAACAAATATATAGTGTTACTGATAATGGGAGGAAGAATTGGTTTTTTTTCGAGGATACATGGTCGAAGGTGAAGACAAGGTAGGAAAATACAACCTCACACTTTATCACTCTAAACATGTCAGGCATCATTTACATGAGTCTGCATGAGTACATGCAAAAGCTTAAGCTGGGGGGGTATGTTGGGTCACGGAATTGTCATATTTTCCCTACTTATTTTCCTATTTCTTTTATCCCTTTTTGACCAACAGGACCATATCTTATTATCGTAACAACCCTTATGCACCTAATTATGTCATTTTTCACTTCTTGCTTTCTTAGTCTAATTCTACTTATAATTTGACATTAAATCTACTCTCTTAGGTTGATTTTTATCATAAAAATAATGCATGGTTTGTTCTAGGTTTGGATGGTATTTCAAAGCTTTTTGTTACATGATTACATTTTAGCTTCTTTACTAATTTGGATTAATTAAGGCTTCAAGAGTTGTTTCTATTACACGGGTAGTTTCTTAAGCATGTTCTATATTTCCTAATCAAACTGGATCTAGGAGCACATCAAAGTCAAAATAAACAACTCGTCACTTGGAAATATTTGTGGAGCATACAGATTATTTGGTTAAGATATTTTGTAACTCTATTTGTAATTAAATTGTTATAGTCTTACCCCTTCCGTGGAAATTGTTGTGTAATTGTTAAGATATCATTTTTTTGAAGATCACATGAGAATCGAAATATTATCATGATGATATTCTCATTATAATTAAGATATATAAAAGAGAATATAGTTTTCCCGCAAGAGCTAGATCCAAGAATTGGAGTTTATTATTGGAAAGGGGAAACACCAGAGCTATGTAATCTTGATACTTTTATTAATGAAAATCTCAACTATGTCATTCAATAATTTCCTTTCTGTATTTTGTGTAATTTTTAGTACACCGACCCCTATTGAGGAGGAAGGGCCCTCCTTATTCGCAGATATCACTAGTTAGTTAGAGTGGAATACATAATTTCATAAGTATTTCTCAGTTATTTGATTGTTGTTTCTACTATTGTTACAATTAATTCAGTGTGTAATTTAATATAATTGTAGTAATATTTGGATGGTGAGACAGCTCAAGTCCTATATCGATCCCTCAGTTTAGTGTGGCAGTGAATTATTTGCTTTGTTATTACATTTGGGATTGCACTTCCTTTTATGTGTGAAGATTGAATGAGTGATGGTTTTCATGAATGTTGTGAGAGTGGTTGAATGACAGATTGCATAAATATTTATTAGTTATGTGATTTTTGTGAATGTTGTTGTTACAGTTAATTTTGTGTGTAATTTAATTAATTGCAATAAGCTTTGGATGGTGTGACAACATAACTCCTTGATCGTTCCCTCATTTTAGTGTGACAATGAATTATTTTTGTTGTTGTTACAATTTGGATTACACTTCCTTTTAGGTGTGCAAATTGAATGAATGGTGGTTTTCAAGAGTGTTATGAGAGTGGTTGAATAACATATTTCATAAACATTTCTCATTTATGTGATTGTTGTTACTGTTGTTGTTATAGTTAATTTTGTGTGTAATTTTATTACATACGGTAAGATTTGGATGGTGTGACATCTTAAGCCCTAGACCGGTCCCTGAGTTTAGTGTGGTGGTGAATTATTTACATTTTTGTTACAGTTTTGATTTCACTTCCTTTTATGTGTGCATCTTGAATGAGTGATGGTTTTTAGGAGTGTTGTGAGAGTGGTTGAATGGCATAGTAGCTTATTCTGCAATATTTCTTTGCATTGAATCTATGTGGAGTGTGTAACAACTTTGTTGATTGTTGAGAGTGTGTGTGCAACAAATTTGGGTTGAGATTATTTTATACTAGTCATCATCTTCCTTAGCATAGACTTTACGTGGCAATCTTGTAAAAATTAAAGCCTTCCTGGATCGATAATTAAATGTAAGAGCAGATTGACCAACATTAAAATGCAAAGAATATAAAAATAATGAAGTTAAAAAATTTTCTTATTCAAATCATCGTGAGATACGAGCATTAATATTTTATTAACTTTTATATATTCATGAACATATGTTAATACAAAAGGAATGGAAGAAGCATTCAAGTCATCCTATTTTCTTATGCCAACAATTCATACGATATCTTGAACACTTTAATGATATCACAATAGGTAATTTGTACTGACACAAATAATATTGAATAATTTCAAAGTTTAGGCTATAAGAATCATCAATGTTTAAATGTAGATTACAAATAATTCTAAAAATTTAGGAGTCTCTGTCATTAACATCATTATCTGCAACAATTTAATCCACTGTATCATTTTCAATGTACATATGATCTTTCAAGTATTTAATATTATCATCATTCTCGTCTTGACTTGCATCATCATCATCATCATTGAAATTTGATTGTAGACCATCCATATTGTTATCAGATGTATTTGGATCATCATGTTCTATACCATCCATCAATTTTGAATTTGTTTAATAACCCATTCTAGTGTGTAATCTTTGGTCCATTTCCCTTGTAGATCAATAGGAAATGGGGTATTCCTTGGGTTCGATCTCTTAAATTGTCTCCTTGCTTCCTGTAGGTTTTAACCCTGAACAGAAATTATCTACACACGAATCTTATAACAGAAAATAAACAATAGCAAGAGCATAAAACATAAAAACAAATAAACACATAGATTTTCCCCTGGATCCCAAATCGGGACGACCAACTTGATTTTTCATTATATTCCTTTTAGTGTTACAACACATATATATACATGCCGAAGCATACATAAACCCTAATCCATTAACCCTGGATTAGAACATAACCGTAGTTCCCTTGACCAGATCTACAAAAATACCAGGGGCCAAAAACCATTGTACACCAAAACCATGTGCAAAAACCATGCACAAAACATGGGTGGGTCTGCCTATAAGTAGGTCTGCACACCAATTTTTTTTTTGCTAGGGCACTACACCGGACCCTGACAGGGGGGGGCTGTCGCCCCCCTGTGACCCCCCTGCTGCGCCCGGCACAACGTACCGCGCGTGGGACTAGTCGTGGAAAGAATATAACACATACCCAACACTTCTAACACTTCTCTCTTTTTATCATACAAATAAATCCGTTTATTCATAAAGTGTGTATGGTAATAGAATGAACTTTTTGAGTATAGAACTTTTTTCTACACCTATTACATGTCAACAAGCTTATTTCAAACTCTAAAGGTCATGTTGTTAATTTGAAAAATAAATTACAGAGTAAATTAGTGATCGCAACAAAAAAAAAAACCACAATTATCATGGGTCTACTTACTAATTTTTATTTGAACACCATTATATTGTGGTTTTTCTCCATCAATAATATTTAATGATCATTATTCATCCCAGAAGCATGGCCCATATTTGAAATCATTACCAAGGAATTCACATACTGTTGAGTCATGGAAAAGGTATGTTTTTATCCTCATATTATCTTGATTAATAATTTAATTTTATGTATTTATCTTCGTTTTTTGGAAGAATCTAGAAGAAAATATTGTGAAAGATGAATAAAATCATTTGTTAACAAATTGTATGATTTTAGCATAAAAACTAACTTTTTCTTGTGTTTATGTGCAGAAACCAGAATTGGACAATTTTTGTTCAAATGATGGAACACCAACAGCCAAAGAAAGAAAAACTATCATTTCTTGATTACACAGGCTAGTGAAAGAAAAGGAGAATCGAGCTAATTCTATAGTGAAAATCAAATTATTAGTTCCGAAATCCTCAGGATATCTTGATCCTAAGGGTTTGCTCTCATCTATTAGTTTAGCATTTAGTTATATAAGGTTGATAGGTGAAAAACAAGAGAGGGTAATTTTCTAAGTTTTGAATTTCATTTGGACATCAATATTTGTATTGAAGACAAAGTATTTTCACTATGGTGATGTTGTATATTTACTATTTTGATTAATGATAAAAACCGAGCTTTTGTCATAATCATGTTCTGAGTATTCTCATTAGTAGCTTTTGGAGGCTTTGGGCCTGGTCACTACGAGACTGGTTGCTTCTTTTGTGCCATAAGAATTTATTTCATTTCTACGATGATTAATTACTATATATTGTCATTTCGATTGTTGTGTGATGTTAGAATTCATTTGCATCATTTACCTTTACCGTTTGAGATAAATATTAGATGTTGTTACTCTTATAGTCGCATATTATTCTTTAATGAATTCTTCAGATTAGTTCAAGAATTACATTTAATTGTTGTTTCTTTCGAGTGATGTTATCATAGATATCCAATGATTGATTAATGTTATTCTTAATTAAATGCGTGAATAGTTGATTCAACGTTCATTCATTGTAATTTCTCTTTTTAGTAGATAAATTGTTGTTAGTACCAGGCAGTAATTCTTTAAGTGTGATTCCTTCAATTCATGCATTTGGATTCAATTTCTTTATAAATCAGTTGAAATTAGATCAATATTTATGGTTTTAAAATGCTTTAAGTTTTTCTTTTGAATTATTCCAGATTGAACTTCGAGAATTAGATATTAGTTATTGCAACGATTTAGAATAATTTATTCCTAAATCTCTTTTGATCTCACTCTGCATAAACAGTGCCATCACTCTTCAAATAAACAAACGAATCCTTGGTTGATAATTAACGTAGGTATTAATAATGATTTTCATAGTCATCTTAGTGCACCAACATTTTGGTGTCATTTCCGGGGAGAATGTTAAAGTTTGATTTCTTTTTTTAAATTTGATTGATGTGAGAGACTTGGGTATTGAAAATGAAAGGTAAGAAGATGTGTACCATCAAGTAAAATTCTCAAGAGCCCACTTTCCAGCAGATGCATATAGAACAGATAGGAATAGATGTTTTTATGAATGACTAGGAAGAAAAGACTATAAATAGATCAAAATCCACCACCTAAATCCACCAAACCCAAGGGTTCGGTGACCCTTGAAATATCGACCTTTATAGACGAAATCATAAGAAAAGAAGAATCTCAGGCGTTAGTAGGACCACGAACCATATCTGGGAAAAGCTCTACTATAATCCCTCAAGCAGGATGCTCACCATCTACAGCTCATGCCGAGATCCATAATAAAACCAAAGGGTCTGAACAGAGCTTTTAGGTTAGAGAAAATTTTCATTCTGACCCTTTACAGGAGGGAAATTCGTGCAATCTACAATAAGGAGAGGGAGAAGCTAGTGGTGTTGTAGGAGAAAATATACATTCACCAGAACCTAGATCTCCTAAGATCTCGGTTGAAGAAAAGATACTTGATATCCCAGATCAAGGTAGTGTTGTAAGACCCCTTCCAAATATGTCTACCATTCCTATCCAAATCAACTTTCCAAACCAAGATATTCGTGAAGGTTATTAGCACATATTTGACCAGATGGCTCATAATTAGCCTTAGGGACAAACATCGACGTTGGAGTATCCTATCAACGACCCAATTGCTAATGCCCCCCATGAAATCCATTCCTTTGAAAAGCATTCCTACTTTCCATGGTTTAACCTCGGAAGATCTTGATGCTTTCCTGTTTGAATTTGACGTTTTATGTAGGGGATATGATTATACCATTGATATCCAACAGATAAAATTGTTTCCGTCTACATTAAAGGGAGCAACTTTGTGATGGTTTATGGGGCTTGGTGGAGGAACTATTAACTCTTTGGATTTAATGAAAACTTATTTTCTCACTAAATATAAAGATTATTGTAGGACTAGAGATTTGAAAGATGAAATATTTAATATGACCACAAAAGATAATGAAACTCTAGAAGAGTATGTTGAACAGTTTCAATACAATTTACAAAGGTCTCCTTATGCTGTATTATCTAAAGATTTTTTAAAAGTAACTATGATAAAAGGGATGAAGGATGAATGGATAGAAACATTAAATTTAATTGTAAAAGGAGATATTTTTCAAGAAATTTATGATGACATTATTCAACTATGTATCAGGTGCTCTTGAGGTAGTATGTGCATCAGTCCAATTGGGCAAGATACTATCGCCGGAAATAATAAATTTGGTGGCAGCTTAACTCAAATGGAAATCGATAATCTCTAAGAAGATTTCAAAACCCGATATCTTGGGCACCCTGACAAAATAGTTGCATGTACTAGAAGCCAAACATAAACAAGCTTTAGTAGAACAGAATTTAGCCATCTTATGCCCATGATGTTGAAAGAAGCACAGTAAGAGGGAATTATCATTGGACATGGTCCAGACGTGCGCTATTTTCACTAAGGATCATGCCACTAAGAAGTGCCCATCACTTCTAGGATTAAAAGCAGTTTTTAAAGAGGCAGAAGAAGAGACAGAACCAATATATTTAATGAACCAACATCGACAGTGGCAAGCCTGACCCACAATTATGTCACAAGACCCTTCTCTGTTCTTTTCTTCTCCACCATTTAATCAACAATAAAATTCTGGAACGAAGTGGTAAAGCCAATCACCTCTCTACTTGGCAGTACCAATAATTTCCTATGTCACCTTTGTCAAACCAACCTTTTCCAAGCACTAGTTGACCAAATTCTCCTTTTTTTACTCCTTTCTCGCAAAACAATCTATACCCATCCCAATGGCCTGCCTCCACATCACAAAATCCAAACTGGTCTTCAAATTGGAAGCAACCTATGGGGATAACTAATCCACCTATGGGACAGGTCCTCAACCTCAACCGACATTACAAGCTCCATATCCATTGCAGAAAAATCCTCAGCCTCTTATGCATCCCCAACTGCCAGCTCAACCAAACCCAAATGCCAATAACATACCAGTTCAACTGATACAGATTGTTGAAAATCCAGATCCTAAAAGAAAACAAATGGAATGCAACGAACTTAGGCTGAGATCAGGATGCATTATTACCCCCGAGGAAAATAAAAACTAGCAACAAGATGAGACAAAAATACCTACCATAATTAAACCTTTGATTGTGATTGACACATAAATAAAATGGGGAGAAGACACAGTCGAGCAGCAAGATCCTGAAAAAATTATAATCACTTCTCCTTCGTTCCCTGAAATATTAATAATACCCAAACCCATTGTTTATCCAGTCTTTGATCTCTCAAGGGAACTCAAAAATTTATGTATTAAAATTTCTCTCCTCCAAAATATTCAAGACATTCTTTTTTATGCTAAAATGATTAAAGAACTATGTGTGAAAAAACCTGCGAGGAAACCAAAAACTTCACCAACCGTCTATGTCGTAGGAAATTTATCTGATTAGCTTTTAGGTAGGGAAACACTAGTAAAATATGAAGATCCCAGGAATCCCATAGTTACCGTTCAAATATATGGCTGCTCTTTTTCGAACACACTAGTCGACTTAGGTGCAGCCATTAAAATTCTAACAGCTGAAACCTATGAGGCACTCAGTATCACAGCTCTGGAACTGACCACTACCTAGCTAGAACTAGCTGATTGTTTTGTCATTAAACATGAGGGAACTCTACAGTACATTATTTTTTCTGTTGAATCATGGGAGTACTCAGTAGATTTTCTAATTATCAACCCGAGAAGTCGATTAGATTGTCACCCTTTAATCCTAGGTCAACCTTGGTTATCAACAACCGATGCTTATATAGGTTTTCATGCTAGTAGCATGACCATTACCAAAGGAAATGTTGTAAAAACCTTGTTTTATATCCCCCTTCTAAGCCAAGTCTTTCCATTCTGAAAACTCATAAACATCCACCTGCATACCTGGAAGAAAACATATGTTCACCTCTTACAGTAGTAGAAGTGCTTGAGTTCAAGAATCAAACTGAAGATGATGTAATTAATAGTTTTATTAATCAATTAAATAATAAAAATAATGTGCAATGTCAAAATTTGAAAGCGATTCTTAACAATGAAGCCCAAGAATACCCTTCGCAAGATGTCAATGATCAACATATACCAAGAACTGTTGTTCATAACAACATGTCTGTTGAGATTGAACCAGGAAAGATTTTTAATATTAATGATAATGTGGACAAATATCAATAGAAAAATCTTATTCAGGTTCTACAAGCATAGACCCTCAATTATTTACATGCCACATCTACACCGAAAAGGATGCATGTCCTATCCGGAAACCTCAACAGAGAATAAATTCGCATCTCAAGGATATTGTAAAGGAAGAATTGCAGAATTTGTTGGATATGAATTTTATTTATCCTATTTCTAACAGTAAGTGGGTCTCTCCACTGGTATTTGTTCCCAAAAAGAACAGGAAGTGGTGAATCTGTGTGGACTACAGGGAATTGAACAAGGCCACGCAAAAAGACCACTTCCCTCTTCCATTTATTGATCAAGTTCTTGATACGCTGGCAGGAAAACGATTCTTTTCCTTTATTGATGGCTTCAATGACTATAACCAGATCCAAATTTCCCCTGAAGACCAAGACAAAATTACCTTTACCTTCCCATGGGGTACATTTTCTTATAGAGTGTTACCTTTTTTTTATGCAACGCCCCAACTACATTTCAGAGGGCCATACTTAGAATTTTCTCTGATCTGATAAATGAGGGACTTGAATTTTACATGGATGACTTCACCCCATACAGGAATGATTTCAACCAAGTGCTACAAAATTTAGATAAAGTTATGGAATGATACATGGCTACCGAGAGTTTTTAAGTAATGAGAAATGTCACATGATGATGATAGAAGGCGTAATCCTAGGACACTACATCTCTGCGGCTAAAATACAGGTAGGCCCAACAAAAACAGAAGTAATTCTCCTACTACCTACACCTTGCAATTAAATTGAGGTACGTAGCTTCCTTGGATATGTAGGATACTATCGCAGATTTATAAAGAATTTTTCACGAATTGTTGCACCTTTGTATGCTTTAATAGGAAATGTTGAATTTAAATGATCTGATAAATGTGACATTTCTTTTACAGATTTGAAGAAATTATTCTCGACTACTTCAATATTGCATGGACCCAATTGGGAGTTTCCTTTTCATATCTCTACAGATGCGTCAGTTGCCATCGGGAAAGAGGAGGAAAAACAACCCTATTTTATTTAACATATCACCAAAAATTTCACTTCTGCGAAACTTAATTAAACCATAACAGAAAAGGAATTTTTAACTGTCATTTTTGCCATAAATAAATTTATACATTATATAATAGGATACCAATTTTTTCTGTAGACTAATCATTCCGCCATTAGATACTTAGCTAATAAAACAATTAATAATGGGCGGGTGACCCGTTCGCTATTAATTTTGCAGGAGTTTGACATTACCATTAAAGATCGTCCAGTTAAGGAAAACCTAGTCGCATATTTTATTATGAAACCAGCTCCAAAAATAGAAGAAAAGAGAGATCAACACCTTAGAAATCAGCCACTTCGAGGGGCAACCTCCAACACATTACATAAATGAACAAATCTTGGATGATTCAAATGACCAAAACCTCCTTTCTATATATAGGAGTACATGGGGCCACAATGTAATTCTAGCTGACCAAACAATAATAATGTAAGGGAACAATAATAACAATATGGGGGTTACAGGGGTACAACAATAACAATAAGGGGGTTACACTAGAAAAAATAAGGGACTATACTAGTAATATAGGGACATAACATGCTCCTCTCCTTCAAAAAAGTGTTGTCCTCAATGCTTGAGCAGCTCTGGGTGCTTCTGCATAAAATTTTCATCCTCCCATGTAGAATATTCAGTGGGTAAGTTCTTCGATTTAATGAGATACTCTGAAACTGTTCGATTTCATAGATATCAATTTCTTGTTTTTGTGACTGCTTCAGGTTCAAATATGGTTTTTCCTTCCTCATCAAGTTTTGGCAATATTGTTTGAATTGGAATTTTTTCCCCTATAACCTTCTTTAAGCATGAAACATGGAAAAATGGATGCACTCGCGAAGAAGCAGGAAGCTCCAATTTGTATGCCATAGTACCAATCTTTTGCAACACCTTGTAAGGACCATAGTACTTTAGTGATAATTTATTATCCTTCTTAGCTTGCTTGAGGGACATTTGTTTGTATGGTTGTAGCCGTAAAAATACCCAGTCTCGTACATCAAAACTTATCTTACTGCGATGTTGATCTTCTTGTTGTTTCATTCGATTTTGTGCCAAATTTAGGTTATCCTTTAAGAGTTCGATAACTTCTTGTTGATGCTCGATATGATCTTCCATTGCTTGAACCCTAGAATTTTCCCTTAAAGAATATTTGATGGACAGTGGATGATATCCATAAAGTGCCATAAATGGGGTCATTTTTTCTGCAGTATAGAAGGAAGTGTTATACCACCATTCAGCGATAGGTAACCACTTGACCCATTGTTCTTGCTTATCAGATACAAAACAACGAAGGTATCCTTCCAAACATTTATTCACTATCTCAGTTTGACCATCAGATTGAGGATGATAAGATGAGCTATGAGCTAGTTGAGTACCCAAACAAGAAAATAATTCCGTCAAAAAATTTCCTATAAAAATGGGATCTCTGTCACTTACAATAATCTTCGGGTTTCCATGTAGATTTTGTATTATTTCCATAAATGTAGTAGCAATTTTACTTGCTTTAAATGGATAAGATAATGCACAAAAGTGTGCATACCTAGTAAGTCTATCAATTACCACCATGATGACACTCTTTCCTTCGGACTTAGGTAAACCTGTGATAAAACCCATTGAAATCTCCTCCCAACGTTGACTTGGAATGGATAAAGGTTGTAGAAGACCCGGGGTCTTAATTGTCTCAACTTTATTTTCCTAGAAAACAAAACATTCTGCCACAAACTTTTGAATATCTGATTTAAGGCCATCCCAAAAAAATTCTTTCTTCACCCAGTGGTAAGTTTTTAAAAATCCTGAGTGTCCTCCTGAAGGATAAGTGTGCAATTCCAAAAGAATATTTTTTCCAAGACTTTCTGGAGATCTGGAGAAATAGATGATTTTGATGTCGGAACTTCTAGTGAGCATAATTGTGCAATTACTCCTCGTTGTTCTTTCTTCAGAAGCTTTGTCATGACATTAGAGCTTATTATCTTTCCTGGCTTCCTTGCGATACCTCGTAATTCAATTTCCTTTCCTTCCAAAAAATAATTCAAGAAACGTTCTTGAAAATTAAAAGCTATTGTCCCCAAAGATTGTAACCATTGTACTCCTAGTACAACATCAACACCTCCCATTGGAATGGAAAGCATTGGAATATTCAATACATATTCCCCCATGGATAGATTTATATTATGGCATTTTCCAGAGCAATTTATAGTTCCTCCATTTGCAACCATCACTTGACATTCTAGTGCTCGGTATAGGAAAAAATTCAATTCCTTCGCTACCTTACAATGAATAAAATCATGGGTACTACCTGAATCAATCAACACTATTACATTTTTCTTCTTGATATGTCCTTCTATCTTGAGAGTTTGAGGAGTGGTAATTCCTGCCAATGCATTACATGATATGGTCGAACTCATTTCTTCTTTTTCTAGGGTTCGTTCCTGGTGTATATCCTCTTCTTTTGAAGTTTCTTGTTCATTTTCTTCTTTCTCTTCACAATCTATGTAAAATAATTTCTTCTCAACACACTTATGATCTTTAGTGTATTTGCTATCACAACTGTAGAAAAACCATTTTTCTCTTTTTTCTTCCAGTTGTTGTGGTGTCAACCTTGTGGGTTGTGGAAGTCTAGTAGTAGCAACACTTCCATCTTTATAGATGTGAGTGGTAGGCTTCCTTGTCGCCATAATTTTACATTCAATTTTTCTTGCCAACCTGAATGCCTTCTCTAATGAATCAGATTCCCAAAAATGAACTTCATATTGGATGGTATCCTTTAAAGTCCCTATGAAAACATCAATCCTGTGTTCCTCTGGAATATCAGTTACCCTTATATTCAATTTTTGGAAGTCCTTAATGTGCTCCCCCACTGAACCCTTTTGTTTGAGATTTATCAATTGGCTAAAGAAGGTGTTGCTCTTTGTATCCTCATAATGTGCTATCATTTCCTCTGTAAAAATAGACCAAGTGACAATTTTTTTACGAGAGCAAAGCCATAGATACCATAAAAATTTATTTTGTTCTAAATGTAAAGTTGAAATGCATACCTTTTGTGTGTTTTTCACATTATTGAGATCAAAATATTGCTCCATTTGTAGTATCCATGTTACAGGATCCTTGCCATCAAACTTCCTCATATCCATATTTGGAATAAGGTGGTTCTTCCATCCAACATTAGATTTTATGAAATCACGATTAACATTTATTTTTTTCTCATCATGAGTTTCCTCTACTATCTTTTCACCATTAGGAAACATTCCTTGTATCAACTTTGTCAAACCTTCCATGTCTACTTTTAGATCATTCTTCATGTTTTCCATGTTGTCTTCCATTTTTTCTTCCATGTCATCCATCTTAGCTTCCATTCCTTTCTTCAAACCATCCATATTATTATTCAAACCATCCATGTCTGTTTCCATGCCTTTCTTCAAAACTTCCATTTCATTTTTTGTTTCTCTTTGCGAGAGTGAAATTTGGTGCACTTGCTCTTGTAATTTTGATAGATCATGTTGCAATTCTTCGTCTTCATGAGTCATAGTAGAGTAATATGAGGGATTAATGGGTGTTGAATTATTTTTAGGAGGCATTTTAGAACCCAATACTAATATCTATGCTCAATAGGCCTTTGGAATCACTTAAAACTGATTTTTCAAACAAGACTTATGCAATTTGAAAAAACAAAAAACAAAAATACACACCTTTTTCTTGATTTTAAGGAGCTTGATGTTGAAACTAAATTATCTCTAATATTTTTTATCTTCAATAATTGAAATTTGGCCCTGAAGTATCCCTTTAAATCATCTTTTGAATGACACAGGTCTGACCTGATTTGGATTCTTGAAGACAAAGCTATGTCCATTCTCCTACGATGACCTAATTATGGACTGTTCAGTAGAGTGGACTTATACGAATTGCCACGTGTCATTTTTTCCTCCTTCGGCTTTGAAATCGATACATAGGAAACTATAGTCTATGTAATTGTGGCCACTTTTTACATAATTCCAATCCAATGCTCAGAGAGAGAGTTATGACGTTTTTCCCACGGTCAGCTCTTTGAGATGAAATTTAGGAGCCTGAAACAATCCTAACTTCCACAGACCATAGCTTCGAAAATATTGTGAATCAAGCTCTGAATTTTTTCCACCACATTCCTTAGGATGTCGACTATGCTATGTAAAAATTTCTTCTTCTGAACCTGTGTAGAAAAAATTTTATAGAAAAAATTCTGCGATGACCTGTTTAGGTCAAAGTGAGGAGCCTGGAAAAAGCCCTAAATTCCACAGAAAATAATATCTCCAAAAATATTGTGAACCAATATCTGAAAATTTTCTACGACATTCCTCAAGATTTCAGCTTCGTGCTGTGCAAATTTCAGCTTCTGAAACTTCGTAGAAAAAACGTTATAGCGAAAATATCATGATGACTTGTTTGGAGCAACGAAACCCTAGAATCCAAAGCTCTGATACCAAATGTTATGAAACCAACTCCAAAAATAGAAGAAAGGAGAGATAAAAACCTTAGAAATTAGACAGTTTGAGGTGGAAACCTCCAATACATTACATTAATGAACAAATATTGGATGATTCAAATGACCAAAACCTCCTTTTGATATATAGGAGTCCATGGGGCCACAATGTAATCCTAGCCGACCTAACAATAATAATGTAAGGGCACAATAATAAGAATATGGGGGTTACAGGGGTATAAAAATGACAATAAGGGGGTTAGACTAGAAAAAATAAGGGACTATACTAGTAATATAGGGACCTAACATATTTTCTATCACGAGTTCCGAAAATGAACAATCCACTGGTCGTAGATGATCAGTTCCTAGATGAAATTTTGTTTTCCATAATGGTTAAGGAGCCATCATATGCAGATGTAGTAAACTATCTGGAAGTAGGAAAGCTACCAAAGAATCTAATAGCTAAAGAAAGGAATTTGATTTTCCAACGCAACATCTGATTTTCATGGATTGGTGGGTACCTTTTTCACACAGGGTCTAATATGAAAATACGTAGGTGCATCCACGAAGATGAGATTTACGACATCCTGAAGGCTTGCCATGATGAGCCTTATGGCTGGCACTTCACAAATCATGTAACTGGACATAAAATACTATATATGGAATATTACTAGCCCACTATCTTTAAAGACACCAAGAAGTATGTCCAGGCTAGTGATAACTTCCAGAGGATGGGTCGTCCTGGTTAATCTAATGAAATTTCGTTGCATCAAAAATTGGTAATGAAACCTTTAGAACGATGGGTGTTGGATTTTGTTGGCCCATTCAATCCACCATCAAACCAAAAGGCCTACATACTGGTTGCTACAGACTATGTAAAAAAGTGGGTAGAAATAGTATCCTTTCCAAGAGATATGGAAGAAATTGTAATTAATTTCCTTTTTGAGTTATTTGTGCAGTATTGTTTACTTATGGAAGTGATAATGGATGTGGGGCCACAGTTTGTAAGACATAATATTACAACCAGTCTACGGAACCACCATATCACACATAGAGTCACTTCTCCATATCAACCGCAGGTGAACAAGTAGGTTGAGAGCACCAACAAGGTCATTGAAGCAATTTTGACCAAAACAATTTCAACACATCGATGAGACTGGACTACTAAAATTCTAAATGCCTTGTGGGACTATCGCACAACTTGGTGAAATAATATTGGTCATTCCCCTAACCAACTCATATTTGGAAAAGAACCTAATTTTCCTATTGAATTTGAAATAAAGACTCTCAAAACAGCCTAGGAAGTGGGATTGGACCTGACAAAAGCCCAAACTAAACGAATTAAAAAAAAAATGAATTAGATGAAGCGTGGTTACTTTCCCTACATCACACAAAAAATATTCAACAAAAATGGGCTAAGTGTCACGACGGACTTATAAAAAAGAAGACGTTTTAGGAAGGAGACTGGGCGCTCCTCTATGATTCCAGATTTCAGGACTTTCCAAGTAAATTACAGACAATATGGCTTGGCCCATATGAAATTCAAGAAGTGCACAACAATGGCACTATAACTCTGACTAACATCGATGGGTCTGGCTCTTCTGTTTGGGTGAATGGACACCAGGTACGTCTTTATCATAAACCACTCACAAAAGAGTCTTTTTGCCAACAGGTACGCAATGATCCCACTATGAAAATTTTAGCTGTAGGGAGTAATGACTCGGCAGCTTTACTTTCATGAAAATCATTTATTTTCAGCTGTAAATAATGTATATATTTTCTTTACATAGCTAGTTTATAATTTTTTGTTTCTGATTTTTTTTAAATAAAACATTTTTGTATAAATGTGTGGATTTTTTCTTTGAAATAGTTTCTTACAAACAAAGTAATTACCATTCCTTTTTCACTGCTTCATGTCATACTTTTTAGCAGTTGTTGTTCAGTTTGTCGAACAACTACTGTTCCCTTCCAAGTGAACATCTGTCATTCCTTTCATGTCTTTGGCTTGAGTATTTCACCATTGTTGTTCTTTTTCAAAAAATAAAAAAATTTTGTTCAATAGAATGAACAATTGTTGTTCAATAAAATGAAAAATTGATGTTCCGTTAAAAGAACAATTGTTGTTCAATAAAAATGAACAGTTGTTGTTCAATAGAGTGAAAAGATGTTGTTCAATACAATAAACAGTTGTTTTTCAGTCAAATGAGAAACTGTTGTTTAGTAAAATGAACAGTTGCAGGTTCTTTTTTTTTGACAAGTTTCACATACCATTGTTGTTTAATAGAGTGAACAGTTGTTGTTCAATAAAATGAACAAATGTTGTTCATTTAAATGAAAAACTGTTGTTCCAATATCCACACAATTTTTGTTCAATCCTAAATCAAACAACCATATTTTCTCTCACATGCTTTGCTATGAAAATCACCTTTTTGGTTGAAAATTTACACTGAATTTAAAGAAAAATCAGATATATTAACAAAATTATGACTTTTACACCTTTTATGATTATCTTTATTCTAAAATTAACATGGTTCACCCATTTAATGACTTACTAAATATCTCTTCTTTGGAGATATCATAAAATGATTCACTACCTCAATACCATGATGGTTTATCTTTCACACTTTCAATTGATGATTCCATTTGGTATGATGATATAGGGATACAAACATATCTTTTATTAGCATTATTTTATTTCTCACACCATCTATAACTCTTAAGGAGTTAGCGAGCCTCGCTCCACTTATAACACACATTTGAAAAATATAATATAGTATTTCTCAAAGGGGATAGGGGGTCTCATCATGAGCCAACCTACCATGATCATAAGGAACTTAACAAGTGACATTCCCATAATGGCCACCGCACCAGGGTAATGACCTTCCAAACAATCCAATTGACTGAAGGACAAGAGGTCTCATCACGAGCCACCCTGATAATTTTGTTATGCCCTAGTGAATGGCACTGTGATTATCTTGTTACCAAGCAACAATAGTGACCCCTTTGTAGAAATAAAACAAACCATATAAATCCTAAATGGAGGATCCTGGCTCATTTTTGAATTAAAAAGCAACCCCGTCGAGGCTATAGATGCCTGCTAGTAGCAGTGGCTCTACTTGTGGTATCGAAGTACTATTTTACATTACCTATTGTTCTATATCCTACTATTTCCTATTGATTCATTTCCAAAGATGAATTTACCATTTGAACAAAGTTTACATTTATATTAACCAATATATATGGTAAACTATATTTTTATGTGAATTACATTAATATTGTCCAATCAATTCATGCTAGCAGTCATTATCATTAATTTCCTTGTCAGCTTCATCATATCTATTCACCAAAGGAAAATTATTTCCATAATGATTATTTCTCTGCTTTATTCCCTTTTCGGTCATTTTCTAAACCATTTCTATGATTTATAGTTAGCACTTCTCTGACTATTTCATGTCGTATTTCTACTGCTCTGATTATTTTTCTGCCGCATTTATGAAGCCACTTCATCCTTTTCTCTTTTATTATTCTCTATGGATGTGGACGCCATTTTCTAATTGGAGGGGGGAAGGTATACATTATGGAACAACATGCGAAATAATTACTGAACTCCACCAAACCTTATTGATGTGAAAAATATTATTATTGTTGCCTTTATATAAAATTAAAATTTTCCAATTCAAAATCTTTGTATGCAATATTTGTTGCTCTTCCAAACTGTCTAAATGTGAAAAAGTTCATGCAAAGGTGCGAATTAAGCTACAATAGCACAAAAAATATGGGAGGAAAGCATGTCTGTAGTGAACCTACAATATTAGGATTAACATAGTAGGCTCATGAATTTCTTGAGTGCGCTAGTTGGCTTCAATACCTCATCAAATTACAAGGATTCCATAGTGAAATAACACTTGAATTTCTGCAAAATTTGTAGAATGGGCAGATAATTGTAAAAGGCAGAAGTATAACAGTCTCTGAAGAATTCATAGTTTAAGTCTCGGGACTTCCAGTAGAAGGCACAAAATGGACCGAAAAACATGTTCTATTGCATGAAGTAGTCCAGTATTTAAGGATCGAGAGGAGGAACTAATATGCAAAGGAAAAGGAGTTCATCCAACATCATTAAAGGAACCATGGCGATAAATAGCGACCATCGTTCAGAGATACGTCACTTGTGATGGTCGTTAATATGTGGGAAAGCCTCGACAACTTAAAATGTTAGCAATTTTTAGACAAAAAATTACAGTTAACCTGTCGTTCTTTCTAAATTCCTTATTGCATGATGTTGCTAGTCGAGTTAGAAAAGCCAAAAATGTACATTCTACCATCAATCATCATGGATTGATTAAAATTATTATTATTCGCGAACTTCCCCATCATAAATTGACCTGGGATATCTCTGTAAATCCTAATCTACCCCTATCAGAGGAAAACCCTGATGCACATGCAAGGGTAGATGATAGGAATATTAATGACTTAGAAAAACAAACTAAAGAGGCATAAATTCCAAAGAGAGAAAGAAAAAGGAGAACTTCTTCCTTAGCCTTTGGCCAAGAAAAACGAAGACGTTCTGGGAGAAAAAACTCACGACAACATACTACAAATCCAATAGATGAAGTAGGGTCATCTCATGTACCCCCTGCAAACCCTAAAAATACAAATTTACTAGACGATGAGGAGGTGGCTCGAGTATTAGAGAAATTGGGAACACTGTTTGAGGAACGAGGCCAATTTGAGCATTCTCGAGGTCAAGATCATACTCTTAACTAGTCTACCTTTGTAGGTAGTTTTGGCCACACAAAAAAAATTCCCCCTACTGAAGGAATGGGAGAGTTGCAGAAACAAGGGGAACTAATTCCCTCTATAGATGAATATCCTGAGGGAGAGACTGATTTAGAAAGAAACTTTGAATTAGAAAATCAATCAGGAGACACTGTTCCATTGGAACAGGACCCTAACATTTGCACAACCTCCCTTTTTCCTGAAATGGACACAACTATTCCCTCTCCAATCAAAAACCCCATAAAGGAGGAGGAGAAGACAGACACAAACAATTCCAAGCTAAAAAGGTTGAGTAAAAACAACATAAAATTGAAGAAAATGATTAGAAGATTAAGAAAATGGTTGAAGGAAGCAGATAAGAATCGAAAGGATAAAGTGGAATTAGAAACCATTGGTACCCAGATAGAGAAACGTTCCATTATGGATATTGGAACTCAAAATAAAAATCTTTGTGCTTGTTCAATGGAGGCTTAAACATAATTTTCTATGAATGTTATGAATGTTTTTGTTCAAACATATTTTGTAGATTTTTGTATTCCTCAAGGAACAACTAGTACTGTGGAAACCATTGTTAAAACTGTTTTAGTGACAACATGTGAAAATGTAGCCTAGATAGAGGAAACACCTCATTATGTCCCCCTGGTAAGGGAAGTTGTTATCATGAAATTGCAAAATGAATTAACAAGGACCCAATAGGTGTTGGCTCAACACCAAAAATAAGTGGTACCTTTGCAGACACACCAGGAATTATGAAAGAACCTGAATACACTTACTTCACTTGAGGACAAGAATTTTTCTACCCTCATAAATGAGCAGGAGAAAGTAAAGAAAATGTAGAATCAATTTCAAAAAGCCATGGAGAAAACTGTAACCATTCATTCTATTTATTTTGATGTTTTCTCTTGTGGATCATCGGTCACCAATTATGAATTATTTTTACTAGAGAGGTACTTATTACTGAAGATTAGAGATGTCATAGCTAGTAAGCCTACTAAATTCAAGATTAGCTCAGATTTTGTTCAAACATGAAAGGAATAGGACGAGAAGGTAAAATGCCTTCTCTGTGAGTTATACCTGCATGTTTTTTTCTTGGAAGATGAAAGGGATGCTAATCCTAGCCCCTTTATTAGAGATGTTCAATTCCAAGCCTTCCTTTATTTTTCGAAAACCAGATTGAATGGACCAAGGCCTATAATTCTTTTCAAAAAAGGGAGCATGGTCTATTTTTATGGGTTAGAGGAGAACCCACTAAAACTTTACACCTTTTCATCCAAAACAAAAGGTTTATGGAACAAAAAGGAGTTGTGGCCACATTGGGACCTCTCCATAAAGATGTTATACATATTGGAATAGAATATTTCCAGGATATTAAAGATGTTGCCCTGTTGGAAGCAAAACAAAAGGTGGAAAGCTTCAACTAACAATGTTAAAAACCAAGAGCCGTTTGGTTACAAAAATTTTAAGGTTGTTGCTACTCATCTAAATGTGTACAGAAATATCATCCTATGCAAGGGCCCTACATGGATAGGATATCTTTACAAGTGTCCCATTATCTGGTATCCGCCTTAAGGATATTATTTTGATTATGATTTACATGAATGTCATGAGATTCGTGCTTTTGCAATGCTTAAACAGAAGAATGGTTTTAGGGTATATCAGGAAGAAGTTTATCCTACCTACTTGATGTAGGAGCATCATGGTTCCAAATTTTGTACTTTTAATAGAATCTAGGGGGTCTTATGTTTTCAAGGGAGTCGGTTCCCTAAGTATTTAATTAATGTAATTTTCAATTTTTTGAGTGATTTTATGTGAGACATTCAGAATAGGATTTAATTAAATATTGTGAGGCATATTTGTAAATTTTATCGAATGTAGGAGAACATGAGAGATTTAGGCTAGTTGAGATTTCATAGGGATTGTGAATCCTAGACTTAAAAATTAGTTGATGATTTTGTGGATTTAGAGGATTCTTAGGATTTAGGTGAGAAGATTGAGGATGTAAACTAGAATTGGTTGCAGAACCTTTTTTATATATTTGTAAGCCTCAAAGGCATTAGAGCCCATATTCTTAGATAAGAGATTTTATCGTAAGCCTACGAGCATAGAGAGAGAGAGAGAGAGAGAGAGAGAGAGAGAGAGAGAGAAGTAGTGTGGAGAGGCTAATGAAATAGAAAATAAGGCTGAGAGGAGATCCATTATTATGTAAATATTTTCTTTTTATAGAAAAATCAATTCTGAGTTTATGTGGAGTGTAGAGTGTTAATGAATTATAAAATTGTGTGTGTTTTGTATAACGTAAGTATTGAAGGTGAGTCTAAGGCAGATCAGAGTGAAAACAACGTGAAGAAGCAGTTGCAATAGTCAAGACCATTCCGCATAAAAAAGATTAAGAGGGATTAACACCGTGTAAGAACAACAAGGACAGAAACCCGACTATATATCAATACACAGTAGGGATCGAGCAGAAGAAACCAAAGGAATATGCATACGAAAGTCATGTGAAATTACATGGAAGAAAGAACAGGGACTGTAGGATCACATATTGATCAACGAATGATGTGAATAGGGAATTTATGGGATGTGTTAGACAAAGATCAAGATGGATGGTTGAGCTCTGATCGAAGATTAAATTGTGAAAGTGCCAATGTGTGATAAGTTAAGATCTGCGTGATGCGATAAATATCACACATCGCATGCAATATGGTATATCAGTTAATGACAGAGACTTAAATTTGTGAAATATTGATTTGCGATGAGGCTAGACCTTGCGACATGTGATAAGTTTTTTGAGCCGAAGTGAAATTTTTTATGATCGCCAATGTGTGATAAGGTAAGTTTTGTGATGCATGATGAAGTGCTAAAGGAAAGGGTTTAGTTTAGTGATGCGATGTGGAGTCGCGATGCGATAAATATTTCCGAAGGAGGAAGCCACGATCAATGTGAAGCAGTCACGTACAACAGATGAAAAGGGATGAAGGTAATAAGGGTAAGTATAAGTGTTTCATGTTAAATGCGCTTATTGAGAAGTATTACTTTTGGTTTTAAACCAGAGTCCCACAAAGCCTGTTAATGATGATTTCCTTGAAATGAATTTTATAATGATATAAGTGGGTTTTGAAAGGTTCTTAGAGATATATGAACCTATTCGAATGTGTCGAATTCGGAGTGTATACTTTGTTATGAGTATTAATCCTGGGTAAGAGTGGGGTTATCCATTAGCCCTACATCATTTGGTACCAGAGCAAGGTTTTCTCTTTTGGAGATAGACAGAAGGTCTCTAGAGGAGTTTTTTTGACTTAACATATTTTATATGCAAGAGCTTAGAGCTTAAGCAGGACAAGGAAAGCTACTTTGGGAGAAGTAGTTACATGCAAGGGAAAGAGATTAAATCAGCCAGATATGGAATTTGAGCAAAATAATTTTAAAGTGGCCATAGAAATTTGGCAACAACAAGCTTTTGAAAGCTTGGGAATGGTATTTGTTTTAAATATCATTGATATGCTAGTAACACCAATTAGTGAGGCATCTCAACAAGAATATCACAGCCTTAAGAGTAGTGATGAAGGAATCCAGTAAGGGTTCCTGAGAGAGTGTGTCTAAAGCCTAGTATTTAGGTTGCAATTGAAATACAAGAGGACAGTTGTGTTCTCAAAAGTGAAGATGAGTTGAAGCCTAGAAAGAGCAGAGGAATGCTCAAAGAAAGTTCTAGAGAGGGGACTAGTGGTCAAGTATAGAGGAGAGCTTGGTGAGGTAAGTTGTAGCAAGGGGAATTTGTTACTGTAGAGGCTTAGTGTAGCTCATAGTGAATGTGAGAAGATCATGAAGATGAAGAAGAAGATGACTACTGATACTCATAGCAGAGGTTCAGGAAGAAACCATAAAGTGAAGAAAGAAGATGCCAAGGTTAATGTCATATGGAGACAGATGAGTGATGAAGAATATGAGAGGGAGAAACCTGAGATAGAATTCCATCTTGAAGTACTAATGGAGCTATTACAGAGGAATAAGGAAGACCAAAGGTGTGGTTTTCTTATGAGAAGGAAGATAAGGTGGCATAAGCTACAGAAGAGGAAAGAGAAAATGATAAATGCTCGACTGAAGGAATAATTACTTAGAATAAGTGGGTATCTAGGAGAAGACTTGAAGACTGAAACTCCAAGTGAGGCCAAGAGGTCTCAAAGTATTACAATTTATGTTTTGTGTATGTCTATAGGTACAATGAATGAAGAAGGACAATCTACTAATATTGTCATAAATAATGAAGAAGAAGGACAAAATATTAATCATGTTTTGAAAGAATATGAGATAACTGAGTCTCATGTACATGCACATGCACAGTTGATTGAAGGTGATGTTTTTAAGCATAATTTGAAGGCTAAAAAAAAAAAATATTTGGCTTATGATGATGGCCATTAACAGAAAGAAGAAAAATACCATGTCAAGCCTTTAATTGATATGCTTGAGGAAGTTGGGAAGAAAGGCAGTGAAGAATTTTTGAGTCTTGAAAGAGATTTAGAACAGCAAGAGGAAGATTGGTGACTGGATCATCAAATGAGACCATTGGGTCTTGTGATTTTGAGATTGATAATTTGAATATTTTTGTAAGTGCTGCAAAAGGCAATCCATCTCTTGGAGTTTTCTTGAATGAAGTTGAGAATTGTCAAGCAAGGTATGTTAAAGAGTGTATTTATGATGAACACCAAGTTGAGTTGTTGCAAAAAAATGAATTCATAGATTACTTACTTAATAAGGGTAGCATATCCAAGGAAGGTTAGACAGTCATGTCTCATATGAAGGAACCTGTTATTGTTGAGGATAGGGAGGAATTTTATTATTTGATTGGCCAAGAGAAAACTATTGGAAAGAAATCTAAAGCTATCATAGAGATAGAGGATCATAATTTTATTCTAATAGAGGAGGAAGAAGTAGTGTCATAGAATGATTGGACTTGTGACAAAGAAGAGGAAAATTGTGAAGATTGTACAGGGTTTTCAAGAGAAGTTCCATGTGAGATGGCATATTTGTGGCATAAGCTAAGTATTTTGGAGGATAGAATAGAAAGTCAGATAATGAATATTATGAATGTACAATTGAATTTAGATGAAGATGAGGAAAACATGTCTCAAGTTGAAGGAGAGTCAGTTTTAGAACTGAAGAAGGCCAGAAGTTGCCAGGTAAGGCATAATGATGAGGAAGATGTAAAGCATAAAGATGCAATGTTTGAAGAAGATGAATTGACTGTCAGAATCAGTCAAGGAGGTGAAGGAAAATCACTGATGGTTGTCAAGGAAGAAGAAGAAGGCTATGTTGAAACTGAAATGCAGCATATTGATGATGTGGTTGAGATGAGACAAGTACAAAGGGAATTGTTGAAATGTTTGCTAGAAACATTTGAGCAAGAGAAAGGAACTGCATACAATGATGTGGAAATGTGTCAAGTTGTGAAAGAGGTAGGAGTAGATAATAGATTACCGAAATTGATTATGTTTGCTAGTATACAAATAAGAGTGAATAACTATATTACTGCAGTCAAATAATCAGAAGAGAATTTATTTTTTGAAAGTAAATTTGCAGGTAGTGAGCAGAAGAGGGATGTTGTAGAGGGAGATACGTTAAGAGATATTCAGGAATTTTGGGAGGTAGCAATGTCCAGAACAATATTTGCAGCAGTAAATGGAGTAATTCCAAGTGAAAAAAGAATAAATTGAAGCAAGAAGAGGTGAAGAAAGAAATCAAAAATTTAGTGATAAATGGATAAAGTGCAACAAAGTACAATGGAAAAGTCAGGAAAACAAAATTTGTTTGCAGCAGTAGACTAAATTACAATAAACCATAGATGAACTATAAAACCTAATGCAGATACCTAAGGAGAGCTACAACAGAATGAAGAAGGTAATCCATTGTGAATATGATTGGAGAGTGAAGAACAGAAAAGGTATACAATGAAACACTACAACATAACATATGAGACTTGAAGAACAACATCAAACAACAACAACAGAAAAATAGCAGAAAGAAAGAGAGGCAACCAAATAAATATTACATAACAAAGTCTGGGATCTAGAAGGACAAAAATTAAAGACACATGATCTGGAGATCATGATTAATTTCTACCTTGGGAGTCTGATGCAGGAGAATCATGGTTCCAATTTTTTTACATTTAGTAGAATCTAAGGGGTCTTATGTTTTCAAGGGAGTTGGTTCCCTAAGTATTTAATTAATGTAATTTTCAATGTTTTGAGTGATTTTATGTGAGAAATTTAGAATATGATTTAATTAAATATTGTGAGGCATATTTTTAAATGTTCTCGAATGTAGGAGAACATGAGAGATTTAGGCTAGTTGAGATTTCATAGGGATTATGAATCCTACACTTAGGAGTTAGTTGATGATTTTGTGGATTTAGAGGATTCTTAGGATTTAGTTGAGAGGATTGAGGATCTAAACCAAAATTGGTTGCAAAACCTTTTGTATATATTTGTATGCCTCAAAGACCATATTCTTATATAGGATATTGATTGTAAGCCTACAGTAAGAGAGAGAGAGAGAGAGAGAGAGAGAGAGAGAGAGAGAGAGAGAGAAGTAGTGTGGAGAGGCCAATGAAATAGAAAATCATGTCGAGAGGAGATCCATTATTATGTAAATATCTTTTTGTGAATAGAAAACTCAATTCCGATTTTATGTGGAGTGTAGAGTGTTAATGAATTATAAAATTTTGTGTGTTTTGTATAACGTAAGTATTGCAGGTGAGTCTGAGGCACATTGGAGTGAAAATAGTGCACAAAAGTGGTTGCAGTAGTCAGGACCATTCTGCATAACAAAGCTCAGGAGGGATTAACACCATGGAAGAACAATAAGGATAGAAACCCAATTGTATATCAAGACATAGTAGGGAATGAGCAGAAGAAACCAAAGGAATATGCACATGAAAGTCAAGTGAAATTACATGGAAGAAAGCACAGGGACCACCAGATCAAATATTGATCAACGACGGATGTGAATTGGGAATTTATGGGATGTGTCGAACAAAGATCGAGATGGATGGTTGAGATCTCATCGCAGATTAAATTTTGAAAGTGATGAAGTGCGATAAATTAAGATCTGCGCGATGCGATAAATATCACACATTGCATGCGATATGGTATAACAGTTAACGGTGGAGACTTAAATTTTTGAAATGTTGATTTGCGATGAGGCTAAACCTTGCGACATGAGATAAGGTTTTTGGGCCGAATTGTAAAATTTTATGATCGCTAATGTGCGATGAGGTAAGTTTTGCGATGTGCAATGAAGCACTAAAGGAAATGGTTTGGTTTAGTGATGCAATGTTGAGTCACGATGTGATAAATATTTCTGAAGGAGGAAGCCTCAGTCAACGTGAAGCAGTCACATACAATAGATGAAAAGCGATGAAGGTAATAAGGGTAAGTATAAGTGTTTCATGATAAATTCACTTATTGAGAAGGATTACTTTGGGTTTTAAACCAGAGTCCCATAAAGCCTGTTAATGATGATTTCCACGAAATTAATTTTATAATGATATAAAAGGGGTTTTAAATGTTCTTAGAGATATATGAGATATATGAATGTGTCAAATTCAGAGTGTATAATTTTTTATGAGTATTAAACCTGGGTAAGAGCAGGGTTAGCCATTAGCCCTGTATCACTACTCTTTGACACAATTACACCTCAACTATCTTATTGCATGAGGACATGCAAAAAAGTAAACAAGGGAGTATGTTGAGTCATGGAAAAGGTATGTTTTTATCCTCATATTAGCTTGATTAATCATTTACTTTTATGTATTTATCTTCATTTTTGGGAAGAATATAGAAGTTTAAATTATGAAAGATGAATAAAATCAATTGTAAACAAATTGTATGATTTTAGCATAAAAACTAACTTTTGCTTATCTTTATGTGCAGAAACTAGAATTAGAAATTTTTTGTTTAAACGATGGAACAACAATGGCCAAAGAAAGAAAAAATATCATTTCTTGATCGCACGGGCTAGTGGAAGAAAAGGAGAATCGAGCTAATTCTATAGTGAAAATCCAATTATTAGTTGCGAAATCATCAGGATCTCTTGATCCTGAGGATTCACTCTCATCTATTAGTTTACCATTCAGTCATATAAGGTTGATAGGTGAAAAATAAGAGAGGTTAATTTTCCAAGTTTTGAATTTCATTTTAACATCATTATTTGTATTGAAGACAACGTATTTTCACTATGGTGATGTTGTATCTTTACTATTGTGATTAATGAGAAAAACTGTGCTTTCTTCGTAATCATGTTTTGAGTATTCTCAACAGTAGCTTTTGGAGGATTTGGGCCCAGTTGCTAGGAGAATTGCTGCTTATTTTGTGCCATAATCATTTCTTTCATTTATGTGATTATTAATTACTATAACTTGTCATTTCGATTGTTGTGTGATGTTAGAATTAATTTGTGTCGTTTACCTTTACCATTTGAGATAAATATTAGATGGTGTTATTCTTACAGTTGCATATAATTATTTAATGAATTTTTCAGATTAGATCAAGAATTACATTTAATTGTTGTTCCTTTCGAGTGATGTTATCATAGATATCTGATTATTGATTACTGTTATTCTTAATTAAAGGCGTGAGTATTTGATTGTTTTTCATTCACTGTAATTTATATTTTCAGTAGTTAAATTGTTGTTAGTATAAGGCAGTAATTATTGAAGTGTGATTCCTTCAATTCATGCGTTTGGATTAAGTTTCTTTATAAATTAGTTGAGATTGGATCAAGATTAGTTCCTAGATAGCCTTTGATCTCATTCTGCATAGACAGTGCCAACACTCTTGAAATAAACAGACGAATCCTTGGTTGATAATTAATGTACGTATTAAGATTGATTTTCATATTCATCTCAGTGCACCAACACATACGAAGAAAAATTCTTCATGAATTCAATACATAACCTTCAACCATGCAACCCTATGGATGTGTCTTTTTTTAGAAATAACTTTTTATAGTTTTCATATATACCTATCAAAGAAAAGTATTCACCTCATCGATACGAAACCCTCCAATTCAATGTCATCAACTAGGTGTATGATTAAATGGACTTGTAGGTCCATGAAATGTGTAGGGAGCTCCTTCTCAAATACAAATACAATTTTTGAAATTTCCTTATTCCATTATGGCACTTTACATTTGTGGATCTCCTTGGATGTCACCCACGTAATACAAGAATAATAAATTAGTATGAACCTTTAGGAAAAAATTAAAATCCAATATAATATTTCTATGTCTCTCACGCATTAACATTCTATACTACATACCTTGTAAATGTTGACAATCGACTTATGGAATTATTTAAGTCAATGGTAAGACATGGATCCCCCCTAATTTCCAATGGCATGATATGTTGTCAAACACATTTATCAAAGATAATCATTATTTATTTTTGTCACATAGTAGATTATACCAATATATTTAGTACCTAATCAATTTTACCAATAAATGTTAAATGATGATATACAATACCTTCATAAAATTATGAAAATCATGTGTTTTAAATCCTGTGATATGTCCATCAACTGTAAAAGCTTTATTTCATGATGACCCATAGCCAATAGGTTTCCTTATTAGACGTATGCCATTTTTTAGTTGTTCTAGCTCTTTATTTTTCAAAATCCATGGAGATTATACATATTTTTCATCTTCCTTGTTTGGGCACAAATGGTTTCTATCAAATTTGGTACATGAAAGAGCAATATATCTCCTCAAAGACAAGGTGTCCTTCTCTTTACTTGCTATATGTCAAAAAATCGAATCTAGGGAATTTTTGAATATGTGCATAGGATCTAATAGGTGAGATACTAATATATCCTTCCAATATGGGAGCTCATAAAATATGGATTTCCTTTTCATCCCTTCTGGCATCTTAATTACAACTTGTTCTAGTTCTTCAATAGAATCACCCCCATCAAAAAAATTCTGCTAAGCTTCTAATTCAACATCTTCATACTTCTTAATCCAATCAGTTGGACCCATAAGCATGGGAGGGCCTATATTTTCAATTTTTCCATCAAATTGGTTCTTATGGAATTTATAAACCTATGATATGGTGGTAGAAAAACCATGTTGTTTTCATAAATAAATTTATGAATATCTTTAGAACATCGCCCTTGAAATTGTTCTGCACATCTTAGACATGGAAATATCCCCTTGTTTTGCAGCCCTGTAATTCAATACGGCTAATAACATCAAAATAATAGTACAAAATAAGTATGAAAGTTGGGATGAAAATAAATTATGAGTGTAAATAGGTAAAAAAATTGTCTTGCCGGAACAACAACCAATTCATGGGAAATCATGAATAGTCCAACATAGCACACCCTACAACATGAAGGACCTATTTTATGGAGGATTTGTTATGTCATACATTCTTATGCATTTCCATAGGAGATGCATCTCATCAATAAAATTCACAAGATAAACATCCATGTTTTTAAGTTGATGGTTTCCTATAACAATGAGAGTCAACATAAGGTGCTTCTTTCTAACACTCATCCATGGGGGGATATTGTATACTATCAATCTGACTAGCCAAAAACTATAATTTTAGCTTATGAAAGAGAATTGGCACACTCAATCAATTGCAATACCAAACCTGATACTATGAGGTTCATCTTTGAATTTTTTTGGAATTTTTTCCTCTATGTGTTTCAATGCTTTAGAATCCGCCAAAATTCACATGAATCCATATTTACTCCTATTCTTTGCATGCCACACCATCAATTGTGCAAGTGAATTGCAAAAAAACATTCATTGAAGTCTAGGTATAATTGGCATCTGATGTAAAACCTTCTTTGGAATTGTAGGACCTTGTACATATGTATGATATCTCTTTTCTTTGCATACATGGCATTCTACCTTGGCTTGATATTCATATATGTAAAAAATGTAGTAATTTTTACATGAATTAATTTTCTTATATTCAATCCCCAACTCAACCAACAATTGACGTGCGTCTCTACAAGTTTATGGAAACCCATTCTCTTCAAGAAATATTTTAGTTCTTAGTGCCCTATAAGATTGCCAAAGATTAGATCAATTGAATTTTTGACTTATGATGAACATTTTTTATATTAAAATATTACATATTATGAATATTCATAGGTAATACATGGTTTTAAAGTATCCTTAAATAAATATAAACGAAGTTCATGAATGTTTACGAATTGCGTAGACCAATTGACAATGCATTGTAACAACTAGATTTCAACTCACTTCAATAGGGCAGTGAATCCTTTGTCTGAAAAACCAAATAATGACTTGATTTCTAATAATGTTAATGTGCATGCTAGTTTTGAGGTTGTACTTGCATCCGATTTGAACGGGTGTCGTTGTTTCTTTCTTGATGGAGTCTTTCAGTAGGTTGTTATCATCAACGTTACGTTGGTGGTAATTACCCTTGTTTTCATCGTTACTATCAACCATGTGATAATTATTTTCATCAATGTTTCCATCCCCAAAGAAAATTGTAAGCATATCATTCAATCCTTCTTCATTCACTTTTCACTATCATGCTCATCACCATTAAGGTTACTAGCTAGTATCATATTGCAGTCATCAGTGTATGTGAATCTCATCAACTATTCAAATTTCTCAGGTGGTAAAGTTCTTTTTAAATATGTTTTTTTCACCCTGTTATGGTTTCAATGATGGTTTTTATCATCTCGTCCAAATATTTATAGCTCAGTTGGATCATCTTGGGTATTAGTAGTCGTTCTTTCACCATCATCTTCTACCTATCGACAAACACAACCATTATTTAATGTTTTACAAGAATTGGATAGATCATAAATGTATCAATTTCAAAGAAATATAATCAAATATCGCTTAAAAAATCACATCCCATGTATTATAGTCTTGACCAAACTCTTCTTCAGTGGAATTATTTGTTGTGTTTTAAGTATTCATTTTCATATCCTCTTCCACCCACTGTGTTCTTCGTTATTTATCATTTTTAGGTCCACACCCATGTACATATGTGTTTTTCCTTTTTTCTAGTTGAATGCTTAGATTGTGCACTTGTTCCAATATCCATCTAAAATATCAACAACCTGAATTTATTTATTTCAAGGTTGGATAATACACTATACATTCTAATAATATTGTGAAAAATGATGGATGTATCATAAAATGCTTCCTAGGTTAAGTCAAAATTTGATAATTACTTGATGTCCTGTGACATTTTTTGTATCCTTATTTAATATGACACGATCTGTTTCCATGGCCTCGTCTTGCCCGTATAATACATAACATAGTAAATGATGTTTAGCACACTAATTATATCATTTCAAACAATATTCTATCCAACACAAAACCTCACTTTACTCATATATTTGACAAATCAATGTCATGTTTTGGATTTGAAAAAAAAAAAATATTTATATAAATTTATCTCATATATGTTGTAGAATCTGTGAATTCATAAAAATAATCCTCCTTTGGTTGGGGTTTCTTTGTCTTCTTACCTTTATCGTATCTCCATATTATGTATCTGATTCTATGGCCACCCACTTTCATTTGGTTGATTTAGTAGGTCTACATTTTCCATGTCCTTTTTCCATGGCCTCCTATAGATCCTGCATGTAATACACAACAATGACATTAGTCACATAACTTATATGCACATCGTTGTTTCTCCATCCAATTTTATAAACGTAAAATCAATTTAAGCTCAACTGGTTTTCACTGCACCTTTCTAAATAAAATGGCCCATTTTTTCAATATATGCCCTTTTTGTTAATTTATATTCCCAATATGGTGACATGACACAAATCTTATAAATATTATATGAGTATTATGAAAACTAATGTACTAATTTATATTTTTTTCATATTTTCATTTAACTTAATTCAAACCCTTCATCTATCCATGGGGTCTTGGATAGATGGTGAACGAGTGCTCTATTAAGGCACTCCTTGACGTGAAGTCACTATTTCAATTCCTCGCCATAATAGGGGTGATATAATGGACATGATGAAAATGTAGTCCTACCAAGCTTACAAAAAAAATTCAAACCCTTCATCTATAGTATTAAAACACCAAATATTTTTATTTATGTGTATTTAAATTAGAAATTCCTTTAAACGTATATGTTAGAGAATATATTATTTTCAATTTTTTATTTTTAAGTCTTTTGAATGAACTCAATATACAATATAAAAATTAGTATAAGTCAACTTGTAGATGATATATATTTTCAACACCACCATCCACCCTATAAAGAAGTAAAGAGTGAATGGCAGTATCAAAAATGTTTGTGTCACATGTATACATAATCACTAAGAAACATAACCTTTAGAGGTGAAAATGTGTGTATGTGACTATAACTAGTGTATTGTTACATTATAAGGCATTGGTTGTTAAAATAAAATTATAAGTTTTGAAATAACACAAAATTTATTAGTGGGATAGGAAAATATGACATAAAACACCCTTCATTGTAGGGTCAAAACCCCATTTATAGGGCTCTACATCAACGAACATTTCAACTTATCTGTTAGGTCCCTATATTACTAATGTAGTCCCTTATTGTTGTTAGTGTAGACCCCTTATTGTTATTTTAGTATCCCTGTATCCCCCTTATTGTTATTATTGTGCCCCATAAGAGGCTACTATTTTTATTGTTGTGCCCTTACATTATTATTGTTAGGTCGACTAGGATTATATTGTGACCCCATAGACTCCTATATATAGAAAAAAGGTTTTTTTCTTTGTATCATCCAATAATTGTTCATTTATGTAATGTAAAGGAGGTTTACCCCTCTAAGTGGCTGATTTCGAAGGCATTGATCTCTCTTTTGTTCTATTTTTGGAGTTGGTTTCATAACATTTGGTATCGAAGGTTTGGATTCTAGGGTTTCGCTGCTCCAAATAGATCATCATGGAATTTTCACTATAATTTTTTTTCTATGAAGGTTTAGATACTAAAATGTTTACCACAAGAAGCTTAATTCCTGAGGAACTTCATGTAGAAATTTCAGATCTTGGTTCGCAATATTTTTGGAGATATGATTTATGGAAGTTATGGTTTTTTCAGGCTTCTGAATTTCATCTCAAATAGGTGGTCGTGGGAAAATCATCATAACTCTTTCTCTACATATTGGATTGGAATTCTGTAAAAATTTCATGAAATTACATGAACTATAGTTTCCTTTGTATCAATTTTAGAGCCGAATGAGGAAACAGTGACACGTGGCACACCATACAAGTTTGCTCGACTAAACCAATCCATAATTAGCTCATTGTGGTAGATTGGGAATAAATTTTCCATGAAGAATCCAAATCATGCTTGACCTATGGAATTTGAAAGAGGACTCAAAGGGCTAATACAGTATAACAATTAAGATCTTGAAGTTTTAAAACTACATAGATAAATCAATATCAATATCAATCTCCTCAAAAGAAAGAAAAAGGTGTGTATCTTTTTTTTTTAATTGCATAAGTCTTGTTTGAAAAATCAGTTTGAAGTGATTCCAAGGGCATATTGAAGCATAGGTATCATTATTGGGTTCTAAAATGGCCCCAAAAAATAATTCAACACCCATTAAGCCCTCAGAAGGCTCTATTATGACTCATGAAGAGGAAGAAGTGAAACATGATATATTGATATTACAAGACCAAGTGCACCAAATTTCGCTCTCACAAAAAGAAACAAAAAATGAAATGGAAGTTTTGAAGAAAGGTGTGAAAGCTAAGATGGACGGTTTGAAGAAAGGCGTGGAAGCTAAGATGGATGGTTTGAAGAATGGCATTTTTGCTACGATAGATGAAAAAAAAAAGACAACATGGAAGACATGAAGAATGATCTAAAAGCAGACATGGAAGGTTTGAAGGAAGGTTTGATAAAGTTGATACAAGAAATGATTCCTAATTGAAAAAATATAGTACAAGAAACTCATGATGAGAAAAAAATAAATGTTAATCATTCATAAACTCTAACTTTGGATTAAAGACACACCATACTCCAAGGATAGATATGAGGAAGTTTGATGGAAAGGATCTGGTAACATGGATACTAAAGATGGAGCAATATTTGATCTAGATAATGTGAAAAACACATAAAAGATATGCATTGCAACTTTCATTTAGAAAAAGATACATTTTTATGGTATTGATGGCTTTTCTCTCGTAAAAAAATTGTCACTTGGTCATTTTTTACTGAGGAAATGATAGCACATTATGAGGATACAAAGAGCAACACCTTCTTTAGCCAATTGATAAATCTACAACAAAAGGCTTCAATGGAGGAGCACATTGAGGACTTCCAAAAATTGAATATAAGGGTAGCTGATATTCCAGAGGAACACAAGAGTGATATCTTCATAAGGACTTTAAAGGATAACATCCAACATGAGGTTCACCTTTGGGAGCCTGATTCGTTGGAGAAGGCATTCAAGTTGGCAAGACAAATTGAACATAAAATTATGGAGACAAGGAAGCCGACCACTCACGTCTATATGATGGAAGTGTTGCTACTCCTAGACTTCCACAACCTACAAGTTTGACACTGCAAAAATTGGAATAAAAAAGATAAAAAGGGCTTTGCTATAGTTGTGATAGAAAATACACTAAATTTCATAAGTATGCTGAGAAGAAATTAATTTACATAGATTTGAAGAGGAGGAAGAAAATGAACAAGAAACTTCAAAATAAGAGGATATACACCAAGAACCAACCCTAGAGAAAGAATAAATAATTTCGACCATATCCTGTAATGCATTGGCAGGAATTACCACTCCTCAAACTCTCAAGATAGAAGGACATATCAAGAAGAAAAAGGTAATAGTGTTGATTGATTCGGGTAGTACCCATAATTTTATTCATTTTAAAGTAGCCAAGGAATTGAATTGCTTCCTATACCCAACACCAGAGTGTCAAGTGATGGTTGCAAATTGAGGAACTATAAAATTCTCTGGAAAATTCCATAATATCAAGCTAACCATGGGCAATATGTTTTAATAGTCTAATTCTTTCCGTTTCAATGGGAGGTGCTAATGTTGTACTAGGAGTACAATGGTTACAATATTTCAGGATGATAGCTTTTAATTTTCAAGAACTTCTCTTGAATTATTTTTTGAAAGGAAAGGAAATTGAATTACGGGGTATCGCAAGGAAGATGGGAAAGATAATAAGCTCTAATTTCATGACAAAGATTTTTAAGAAAGAACAACGAGGCATAATTGCACAATTATTCTCACTAGAAGTTCCAACATCAAAATCATCTATTTCTCCGGATCTCCACAAAGTCTTGGACAATCATTCCCAGGTGTTTGAAACTCCCAAAGGACTCCCAACTATTCATGATCATGATCATGCTATTCATTTGATTCCAGGAAGTGTTCCTCCAAACATCAGGCCTTGTAGATATCCTTATGTCCAAAAGTGAAAAATTGAATGTATGATTGCAGAAATGTTAGAGGTTGGTATAATTCAACCTAGTAAAAGTTCTTTCTCTACTGTAGTAGTATTGGTGCACAAGAAGCATGGATCAAGGTGCATGTGTCCAGATTATAGGGAGCTCAATAAGATCACTATTAAAGATAAATTTCCCATTCCTGTGATTAATGAATTATTGGATGATTTACATGTAAAAATCTATTTTACCAAGTTGGATCTTCGTTCAAGATATCATCAAATTAGAATGAAGATTGAAGGTATTCTTAAAATAACATTTTGAACTCATGAGGGTCATTATGAATTTTTGTTCATGCCTTTTTGCCTTACCAATGCACCTTCTACATTTCAAGGGTTGATGAATTCCATTTTCAAACCCTTCCTTAGAAAATTTGTGTTATTATTTTTTGATGATATACTAATCTACAACAGATCTTGGAAGGATCCTGTTAAACATGTTGACAAGGAGCTCAAACTATTGGAGGAGAAATAATTATATGAAAAAACCTCCAAATGTTTGTTTGAGTATAAGAGGTGGAATATTTGGGTCATATTGTATCTCTGGATGGTGTTAAGGTATACCCTAAAAAAATCAAATCCGTTAAGGAATGGAAAGTTCCCATAGCCATAAAGAAATTGCGAGGATTTCTCGAGTTAACAAGGTATTATCGCAAGTTTTTTAAGAATTATGGGAGAATATCATCACCTCTAACAACATTATTGAAGAAAGATGCATTTTCATGGACTCCTGAAGCAACTAAGGCCTTTGAACATCTTAAAGAGGCAATTTTCCTGGTGCCGGTCTTAGCTATGCTAGACTTCACAAAAACATTTATTGTGGAATGTGATGCCCCAGGAAATGGAATTGGTGCTATTTTAATGCCATAAGGAAAACCCATTGCTTTTTGAAAGTCGTCCAATCAGAGCAAAATATTTACAAAAATCTATTTATGAGAAGGAAATTTTGGCAATACTACATGCACTAAAGAAATGGTAGCCTTACCTAATGGGAGGACACTCCAAGGTAAAAACTAATCATGATAGTCTTAAATACTTTTTGGAACAAATATTATCTTTATAATAGCAGAAAAAATGGGTCACAAAGATGTTGGGTTATGACTTTGAAATCATCTACAAAAAATGGAAGCTAAATTTTGCTGCAAATGCACTCTTAAGAAATGATGAAGAGATGGAAGCATTGCTTTGTGCCATTTCTATTATCCAACCATATTGGATAACCAAAGCAAGGGATGAATGGAAGAATGACGAAGATGGTTTCAATGAATGGAAGTCAACGTTGGGAGGAGGTTTCAATGGATTTTATCATAGGTTTACCAAGTCTAAAGGAAAGAGTGTCATTATGGTGGTAGTTAATAGTCTTAACAAGTATGCACATTTTTGTGCATTATCTCATCCATTTAAAGCAAGTACAATTGCTACTAAATTTATGGAAACAATTCAAAAGCTACATGGAAACCCAAATATTATTGTAAGCGACAAAGTTTCCATTTTAATAGAAATTTTTGGACATAATTATTTTCTTGTTTGGGTACTCAACTAGCTCATATCTCATCTTATCATCCTTAATCTGATGGGAAAACTGAGATAGTGAACAAATGTTTGGAATGATATATTTGTTGTTTTGTATCTGATAAAGAAACACAATGGGTCAAGTGGTTACCTTTGGCTGAATGGTGGTATAACACTTCCTTCCATACTGCAACAAAAATGACCCCATTTATGGCACTTTATGGATATCATCCATCGTCTATCACGTCATATTTAAGAGAAAATTCTAAGGTTCAAGTAGTGGAATATCACATTGAGCATCAACAACAATTTCTCCAACTCTGAAAGGATAACCAAAATTTGGCAGAAAATCAAATGAAACAACAAGTAGACCAACATCGTAGTGAGAGAAGTTTTGATGTAGGAGACTAGGTGTTTTTTACGATTACAACCATACAAACAAATGTTCCTCAAGAAAGCTAAGAAGGATAATAAATTATCGCCAAATTACTATGGTCCTTACAAGCTATTGTAAAAGATTGATACTATGGCATACAAATTGGAGCTTCCTGCTTCATCTCGAGTGCATCCAGTTTTCTATGTTTCATGCTTAAAGAAGGTTATAGGTGACAAACTTCCATTCAAACAATATTTCTAGAAATTGATGAGGAAGGTGTTAGCGCTCGAATCAACCTTAGGCTGAAATAAGGTAAAACTCAGGGCAACATCAAACCAAGCTCAGCCTCGTAGCTAGCCCTACAAGGACAGGAGAGGGCTCTCTCCGGGTCTATCTCGGCAAAAGATGTCCAAAAAGGGCCTGAGATGACTTATAATGGATACTTATTTTAGGCTAGTAAATAAATATGAAAGAGGTATTTTGATAAATGAATGAGTTTTCTGGGCTGTATGGGACCAAGGACAGCATGAGCAGAGAGATTTAATGAAAGGCACAGAGTATTTCATAAGGCGAGATAGGCATGAGGTTTTAGCAATAAAGTTTAATTTAAATGGGGTGAAAAGACTGTTTAAGAAGACTGAAAAGGGCATTAACCAATGAATCCCTTCCAGGTAGAAGAAAACACACAAAGTCTGAACACTTCCTCAAGGCAGAGCAAGAACTGAATTCTACCTTTCTTTCTGTAAAAGCATTCAGCTGAAAACGATTATGAATGAACTGTGAACATAACAAAAAAACATATGAAACATAAATAAGAAACACATGCTAAACTCATACCACAAGAATCTTACAAATCAGAGCTGCACCATTTCATTATTTCTCTGTCAAAACTGTACAGTGATAGCGCTGGGTTTTTTCTTCCCACACTTTTTCCCAAAACTCTCTTTTACAAATGATTTACAACATAATAAATAAACCCAACCATGAGAAAACAAATCGACCAAAAATAAGGGATTGTTTAATCATTAATAACAAACAAGACTGAAAAGCCAATCATCTGTTCTGAAGACAAAACAACGCTCCCCGTGAATCTGTCGATGACCAATGAAAAGGTGGCATCTGTAGGTGTAAATCCCATGAAATCGTGACTGAAGTCCAAAAAAGGCAATCGAATCCTATTTCTCTGTTGTGACAGATATCTTCGCTCTATTTTAAGTTTTAGGTCTTTGACTTTTTAATTTACCTTTACCATTTGAATAAAAACCAATTTTTCTATAATTAGCATCATTTGTAACATTGGGCCGCTGTCATCCTGACATAACAAACTCTCCCTTAGTCGACCATCATCCAAAGAAAAAGAATCCTACCGGCTTGCACCAGCACTCCAGGAATAGATCTTGCAACTTCATATGATTTATTCATTTCTCCGATATTCCATTTCCCATTGCTGCACCTGAAATTTTCTATTAAAAGCGGATTTGTGTGTCAAATTGATTTACGGAATCCTCCTTCCAATCGGCCCTACTGTGCTAGTTGATAATATGTCAAGGCTCATGCAGAGATACCTGTTTAAAATTAGCCCGCTTACAAAATTCAGTTACACCATCTTTGCCACGATAGGATGCTAGAACCTCCCTCAGATCATGTGGATGATGACGTGCCACACACTCAAGGAAAGGTATAAGATCTAAGAGCGCTGTATCATCTGGTTCAAGTTTCCATGGCTTGATGGGCAGAGCATTCTCATATTGCAGACATGCCTCCAAAGCACGCCCACTCAAATAAATCTGTCTCCAAAGCACGCCCACTCAAATAAATCACTTTTGCGGGATCTCTATTCAGCTTTGACAAATATCGATAATGTTTTCTGTCCCGTGACAACCTGTACCTAACAAAGCCTTTTTTATCAAGCCTCTCCATGATTCTCGGACATTACAATGGACTGAGTAATCTTCCATACAATTAAAACAATGATCCTGAAATTTGATTACACCAAGGCAACGTGCTATGATTCAATCTTGGAGCGAAAGAGTTGATCGATTTAGAAGAATTGAGAAGAGGTGATGAGTTGTGGGCCTGGAGGTTCTGTGCGCCGTGTGGAATCCCAACGCGCCACGCCATATGGGTGCACCACGCCAGTGTTAAATTTCACTGTGCATTTCAGCTCTACGCATCGCGCTCAGTGAGTGCGCCGCGCCTTCTTCCAGCGCGCCGCGCTCTGTTTTCAACTCAGTGAACTCTCACCCAAACGCAAATTTTTCCTTCCACGATTTGAAATCGACTTTCTCATTCAAGGTTGAATGCACAAGAACGTTTTAAACATATGAAAAGATCTTTAAAACCATGGAGTTTTGATTTTTGTCTTACAATACCCATTTTTGTAATGTTTGGGCACGGGCACTTTTTCATTATTTACACAAACTCTGAACTTTGGCAGCTTGAAAAACTTGATACAAACTTTGTTTTACAATTTTGATTTTTGGACTGATGATGAAATTACTTTGTCTGCTTGCAGGGATGGGCGTTGATCTTTGGCAAAGACCAGAGGCTGCTTTGAAATCTTCATGGCAGCTGGATTTTTAAAAAATACACTTATTACAAACAACTAATTTGACATTTTCTTCTCCAAAATAAGTTTTGGAGAAGAATCAGCCTTGTGCATTATTGATGATGAAACTCTTGAAATAAGAAACTTATTGAACCTTCCTCAGGAATTATTCGACATGTTTGAAGACCATCCACTAGACCTAGACTCTGAAAATGACTCTTTTTGACCAAAATAGCATTAATGACTGCAAATGACGAGAAATGAACTTTGGTGAATTTGACTCTGACGAAGGACTGACAGGACCGATTCTAACATTGGCTCCAATGGGGATGGCAGCTGCAATTCCTTGGAGGTGCCAAGAACAGCAGATCTTTGGAAGAGCAGACAGTGCCTTCATCCATTGGGCAGTGGAGTCCATTATTTCAAGAAATCGACACAACTAATTTATTGACTGGAAACTGACTCACAAATGACTCATGACTGACTAAAACAAGTATTTACAAATCTTTTGAAAAAAGGCAGCAATTCATCAAGATTTGAAAGCATGATGAAAACCACCTGCATACTGATGAAATATGTACAATTATGTATAGTGGGCCTTCCAATGTAACCAATCAAGCAGATGCCCTCTTGACTGATTCTCCCGATCAGATCTCATGATCAACAATAGATACTGGTAACCGGGCATCAACAAACATAATTGACCATGATCTCCTTCATCACTGAACACTACAATAAACACCTTCACAACTAACTGCAATAGATTTTCCATTGGATCCTGAAAAACATGAAGATTCACCTCCTGCTGAAAGAACAGGATGTCTTTTCCTCCTGTTTCTGATCTTCCTTCAATAAACGTCTGTTCCCGGTCTTCAAAGAATTCTGAACAAGTGGATGAGCAGATCTCCTCTTGAGAAAAGATTTAAAAACATGAGACATATGAAGAAGAATTTGAAAGGTAATCCTGGATGGTCTGATTTTCTGTATACTGTAAGTCATCTTCATATGATATGACAACCGGATTCTCATTACATTCATCAATCAAGAGAAAAGAAATTCCAGATGATTCTTGAAGCGCAAAAATGAAATTTCTATCATCTACATAAATTCATCCAAAGGAACTGTTTCACTTACTTGAATGAAGATCTCATCTTGTTTTTCATAAACTGACTGGATTACCTCATCATGAAGGCTGTATTCTAATGAACTGAGAACATTTGGATCCATAACTCCGTCTTCTGCATTCCAGATGATCTCAACAGTAGAATTCTCTTGCACAAGATATTCTTGGTCATCACAATATGAATCTAGATCTGAAATAGCTGACTTGAAATTATAACATTCTGAAATTGAAACATGACTTCCCTGTATGCTGTCTTCTTCTGTGGGCAGATCTGAAATGAAACTCTCCCTTTCATCATTTTCAGCCATATAGACCTCTTCAACTTGCTGATCTATAAAGCTGCTTACAGAACTGTCATCCTTTTCAGAAAAGGAAGAAGTTCCACCATCACCTTCTTGAACATGTGCACACTGCAGATCTGCGTTAACTTGAGCTGGAACATGACCGTTCAAGAGTTGATCTATCTCGTCTTCAGATAGAGGAGATAATACCTTTTTTTTTCTTTTGCTCAAACAGTGATTGTCTTCATTGATTTCAAGTGAAGGAGTATACAGATTTTCCTCATACTGCTGATCCATTTCATGTAATTCCTGTTGACTGTCAAGATGCAAAATTCCTTCATTTTCCACCGTACTAAGATCTTGATCTTGCTGTAAATTTTCATGATCGTCTTTATGCTGCTGAAATGGATTTTCATACAGGGCTTCCATGATCTCATCATCCATGAAATTATCATCTTCATAATATTCCTCAAGGCTTTCAATAAAAGTAGAAGCATGTTTGCAACAGTCATGAACTAAATTTAATGATGGATAAGATGCTTGATATTTTTCAATGAACAGGGCATGAAAATCCTTTAAATAGTAAATACAGGCCAACGGAAAATTTTCATACCAATATTGGGCTTCACCTTCCAGAGTGGCCAGGAATATCTTCATCAAGCAATCTTCAGGAAAATCCACCTTCAACTTGCGAATATGCATGTGAAATCTAACCAGATGTAAAGAAGCATCCTTCTTACCATCATCGTTAAACGTAGGCAGATTCCTTGACCAATCTACCTTCGGAATTTTATTTGGAAAGCCTGGAATGTGATCTTGGCTCATGGGAGCGTATCTCCTTGCAACTCGATCCATCTTGAAAATCTTAAAACTACTGATCTCCCTGCAGTGAAGTCACCATGAAGGATCGATTTCTGGATTTTTCAGTGAAATCGTCAGGTGAATGTTTTCAGCCTTCATATGTCTGATCGTTTTCCACCATCAACGGTCAGATCTGAACTTGATACATGTACTGGGGCAAGACAATCTACAAATCGAGTGTCACATCAACAGCAAACCATTTTCTTCCCCAGTATGGTCGCCACTATGTTAGTGCTCGAATCTACCTTAGGCTGAATTAAGGTAAAACTCAAGCCAACATCAAACCAAGCTCAGTCTCGTAGCTAGCCCTACGAGGACAGGAGAGGGCTCTCTCCGGGTCTATCTCAGCAAAAGATGTCCAAAAAAGGCCTGAGATGACTTATAATGGATACTGATTTTAGGCTAGTAAATAAATATGAAAGAGGTATTTTGATAAATGACTGAGTTTTCTGGGCTGTATGGGACTAAGGACAGCATGAGCAGAGAGATTTAATCAAAGGCACAGATTATTTCATAAGGTGAGATAGGCATGAGGTTTTAGCAATCAAATTTAATTTAAATGGGGTGAAAAGACTGTTTAAGAAGACTAAAAAGGGCATTAACCAATGAATCCCTTCCAGGCAGAAGAAAACACACAAAGTCTGAACACTTCCTCAAGGCAGAGCAAGAACTGAATTCTACCTTTCTTTATGTAAAAGCATTCAGCTGAAAACGATTATGAATGAACTGTGAACATAACAAAAAAACATATGAAACATAAAGAAGAAACGCATGCTAAACTCATACCGCAAGAATCTTACAAATTAGAGCTGCACCATTTCATTATTTCTCTGTCAAAACTGTACAGTGATAGCGCTGGGTTTTTTCTTCCCACACTTTTTCCCAGAACTCTCTTTTACAAATTATTTACAACATAATAAATAAACCCAACCATGAGAAAATAAATCGACCAAAAATAAGGGATTGTTTAATCATTAATAACAAACAAGACTGAAAAGCCAATCATATGTTCTGAAGACAAAACAACGCTCCCCGTGAATCTGTCGATGACCAATGAAAAGGTGGCATCTGTAGGTGTAAATCCCATGAAATCGTGACTGAAGTCCAAAAAAGGAAATCGAATCCTATTTCTCTGCTGGGACAGATATCTTCACTCTATTTTAAGTTTTAGGTCTTTGACTTTTTACTTTACCTTTACCATTTGAATAAAAAACAAATTTTCTATAATTAGCATCATTTGTAACATTGGGGCGCTGTCATCCTGACATAACAAACTCTCCCTTAGTCGACCATCATTCAAAGCAAAAGAATCCTGCCGGCTTGCACCAGCACTCCAGGAATAGATCTTGCAACTTTATATGATTTATTCATTTCTCCGATATTCCATTTCCCATTGCTGCACCTGACATTTTCTATTAAAAGCGGATTTGTATGTCAAGTTGATTTATGGAATCCTCCTTCCAATCGGCCCTACTGTGCTAGTTGATAATATGTCAAGGCTCATGCAGAGATACCTGTTTAAAATTAGCCCGCTTACGAAATTCAGTTACACCATCTTTGCCACGATAGGATGCTAGAACCTCCCTCAGATCATGTGGATGATGACGCGCCACACACTCAAGGAAAGGTATAAGATCTAAGAGTGCTGTATCATCTGGTTCAAGTTTCCATGGCTTGATGGGTAGAGCATTCTCATATTGCAGACATGCCTCCAAAGCACGCCCACTCAAATAAATCACTTTTCTGGGATCTCTATTCAGCTTTGACAAATCTCGATAATGTTTTCTGTCCCGTGACAACCTGTACCTAACAAAGCCTTTTTGATCAAGCATCTCCATGATTCTTGGACATTACAATGGACTGAGTAATCTTCCATACAATTAAAAAAATGATCCTGAAATTTTATTACACCAAGGCAACGTGCTATGATTCAATCTTGGAGCGAAAGAGTTGATCGATTTCGAAGAATTGAGAAGAGGTGATGAGTTGTGGGCCTGGAGGTTCTGTGCGCCGCGTGGAATCCCAATGCGCCGCGCCAGTGTTAAATTGCACTGTGCATTTTGGCTCTACGCGCCACGCTCAGTGAGTGCGTCGCGCCTTCTTCCAGCGTGCCGCGCTCTGTTTTCAACTCAGTGAACTCTCACCCAAACGCAAATTTCGCCTTCCACGATTTGAAATCGACTTTCTCATTCAAGCTTGAATGCACAAGAACGTTTTAAACATATGAAAAGATCTTTAAAACCATGGAGTTTTGATTTTTGTCTTACAATACCCATTTTTGTAATGTTTGGGCACGGGCACTTTTTCATATTTTACACAAACTCTGAACTTTGGCAGCTTGACAACCTTGATACAAACTCTGTTTTACAATTTTGATTTTTGGACTGATGATGAAATTACTTTTTCTGCTTGCAGGGATGGGCGTTGATCTTTGGCAAAGACCAGAGGCTGCTTTGAAATCTTCATGGTAGCTGGATTTTTTAAAAATACACTTATTACAAACAACTAATTTGCCATTTTCTGAGAAGAATCAGCCTTGCACATTACTGATGATGAAACTATTGAAATAAGAAACTTATTGAACCTTCCTCAGGCATTATTCGACATGTTTGAAGACCATCCACTAGACCTAGACTCTGAAAATGACTCTTTTTGACCAAAATAACATTAATGACTGCAAATGACGAGAAATGAACTTTGGTGAATTTGACTCTGACGAAGGGCTGACAGGACCGAGTCTAACAGAAGGAAAAATCATATTGTAACATGAAGAAGTCACGGAGAAAAGAACTCGATAGCTACGAAATCAATCAATTTCAGAGTATCTCATAAAGTGGAAGAATTTACCCATTGAACATTCCATATGTGAGTATGAGAATTTTATATAGAAGCATCTAGAGCTACTCAAGCATTGATGAAAACACTTTTTTGAAGGAGAGGGGCATGGTAGGTCCCTATATTACTAGTGTAGTCCCTTATTGTTGTTAGTGTAGACCCCTTATTGTTATTGTTGTACCCATGTAGCCCCCTTATTGTCATTATTGTGCCCCATAAAAGGCTACTATTGTTATTGTTGTGCCCTTACATTATTATTGTTAGGTCGGCTAGGATTATGTTGCGACCCCATGGACTCCTATATATAAAAAAGAGGTTTAGTCCTTTGTATCATCCAAGAATTTTTCATTTATGTAATGTAAAGGAGGTTTCCCCCTCGAAGTGGCTAATTTCTAAGGCGTTGATCTCTCTTTTCTTCTATTTTTGGAGCTGGTTTCATAACGTTATCCCATGTGCCTATGCACATTGCACGTCCAATATTAGTATTCAACTAGCACAACCACATTAAAAAATGTGGTTGATAAACGTCGATGGGCATATACTTAGCACATTTATTAATATTTATATCAAACAATTTTTTAATATTTATAATATTTATTATTATTATTATTATTATCCCATGTGTTTATGCACATTACACATCCAATATTTGTATTCAATTAAACCTCATAAAAAATGACAATAACATGGAAGCCTCCCACATCGACATTGCAAAGTGAAAATATGACAATGAATACAAATTAGACCAAATCGAAAAAAAAAAATTTAAAAGAAGCCCACCAATCTATAATTGGCACACACAATGGCTAAACATATTGTGTATCTTGACTATTCAACCAAAAAAATGTATTACATTCACCATATTTCCATTCTAATACTCACCAATTACAAGTCGAGGGAGCTTTGAAGTTATGTGTGGAGCTGGAGCAGACCATGGTTGGAGCAATGCATTGAGGCTATGAAAGTAAATAAATAAAATATTTTATTTATGTTGATGGTGGGAAGAGATATTGACGAGCCTCTCCTCCCTTGTTGTGGATTTCAATAAAAATAAATAAAAAGTGACTTATGGGTGTGATTCGGCCTTTAGCAGTCACAAAATAAATTTGTGCATCTCATTCACCCCCTTCTAGAGACAAAAATGAAACCCATGTCCATCCATTTTGCACTACTATTGTTTAAATAAGTTAGAGGGGAGGGAGAAAAATGTAAGGAGAAAAGAGAAGGGATTTTCCATATTGTGGAGGAAAAAAAACCGTCTTATGACGTCAAAAAATGTCAAGAAACAATAGAGGGAAAAGAGAAAAGGGATTTGATTCTTGCAATAATGAGGTATTTCATACTCAATTTATAGATTTGAACATGTTTCCATTGTTGGTTTGAATTGTATATTTTAGTTTTTAGTTTCTAAATTACAGAAGAAGAAATTAGGTTTATTTTTTAATTTCTAATTTTAAAATAAAAAGTGTATTGTACATATATAGGGACATGACAGTGATAAACTGAAAGAGGCATTGGATTCTGTATTGGGGGTTAGAAGCAATGAATAAAGTAAAAGATATGGGTTTGTCCATGCTTTCCAAATACACAGAATAATGTACTAAAGGCACTGAAATAGACCAACCAAAAAAACCATGTCAAACAGAATCAATTGATTCCTCATAAACTCCTAGATCGAGCAAAAGATCTAGGAAAATATTAATCATAATAACCTTTACTAATTTGGAACAAGGAACAGAGATGTACAATGTCCCACCCACTAAAGGGACACAAATTTATTCCGCCATAAATACATGTACTTATGCATCTTGCATTGGTAAATACGAAACTGAGGTAGAATATGGTGTTGTCTCTAGGGAAATCAAAATGACAAATGTCGGGAAAGTGTTCAATCGTAGGTTGAAGGAATCATGCCTTCAATGATTCAAAGAGAATATACATATTCCATTATCGAAGATACCCATGCACCTTCAAAAGGTAGTCATCCATGACATGCATAATTAATTTTGGACAGGTAGGTAAGTAAAGTAAGAAAATAAACAAATGACTCAAAAATGTAAGAGATTATGTCGCAACCAAACGAATAAGATAAAAAAAATTCCTCCCGATCTCAATTCCAAAATAAGTTCAATTTATGTAACCATGAAGGTATGGAAAGAGCTCATGAAAGGATATGATAGAGCAGGTGCACAAAGGAATTCCAACAAGGAGAGTATAATGGTATTTAAATTTGGTCATAATATTATTTCAAATTCATTGAATGATTTTTTTTATTTTACTGGTGCATAATTAAATTGAAATAGTGTATGTTTCAGGACAAGGCCTTGAGGTCTAGGCTTTCCAAATATCGTGCCACACATCATAGTGGCAAAACAAGTTTAGAAGCCTTAATATGCAAATTTGTAAGTATATTTAATATCTAAAATTAATTATATATATATGAGTGTATATATATATATATATATATATATATATATATATATATATATATATATATATATATATATATATATATTGTACAGGAAAATAAATGATTGGATATTAATTACTTTAACATGTCCATCTGCCATGTTTTCACAGGAGCAACAATATGGACATTATCCATCAAAATTGGAATTAGATATCATACAAGACAAAAAGTGGTTTGATTTTTTTATCTGGATGGAGAATAAGGTATCATTAGTTGAATTTAAATAACTTAATTGGATATTGTTATGTTAATATGTAAATTTAATTTCTTGTGTTGATTTGTTTATTTTTTTGTAGCTTGAGTTCTTTTATGCTCCCATCAGTCATAGCACCCTTATAAATCACCAACCTTTAACTATGATAAAGTCATTATAAATCAATATCCATTCATGGCTTTATCAAGTCTTTGACAAAAACCGTAGGACAAAGGAGGGATACAAGACAATGTAATACATAACCCGTAGACAATAAAATATATTACACGGGGTTGATTATAGATGCTTGGGTTGAGAGCACATTACATGGGATTTATTATGGACACAAGATACATGTGTTGAGGAGCATGAGATGATTTTCTTCGAAAGCAAGAAGCCTTTTCATGAAGACAACTTGACACTTGCAACTAGTTCTTAGAGAGTGAAGCACATGAGGATTGGTCTCTTGATGTGTATACGTTGGAGAGATCACTTCACTTGGAGACCTTATTTTGTGCATTAAATTAAATTTCTCGTGAAATTATTCCACTTTACCAATGTTGGCATCCCTCACCTACTATTGATAGAGGGCAAATAATTTATTTGTTTACACTATACTCATTATTCCATCTATATAATTGTCATGGATATTTCTTAGTGCTTGTGTGATGCAATAGAGGAAGACCTAGAGTTTGTGACATAAACCGTAGAGAAGAAATGAATATGAATGCTAGAACTAGGGATGATCTTGAGCCTTAGCACTTGTCTTAGCAGTTATTTGCCATATGGTAGGATGAAGTGTGTATTGAGGTCTAAAACATTTGTTTTGCAGTGATGATCTTGAGTCTTAGCACTTGTCTTAGCAATTATTTTCCATATGGTAGGATGAAGGGTGTATTGAGGTCTAAAACATTTGTTTTTTAGTGATATATAGACCTCAATACACCCTTCATCCTACCATATGGCAAATCATTGCTATGACAAGGTACTAAGAATCAAGATCATCACTACAAGATATTATATATATATATATATATATATATATATATATATATATATATATATATATTGAATTAATTAAGCAGATATGTAGGGACATGGATTTTAGAATATGAACATTTACGATGTAGGCCTAAGTTGGAGCCTATTTGAACTTTGAAGGCCTGGTTTGAAAGAAAGGACCTGAAACTCTATAGGACACTTAATTTTCTAGTCCTATGGGGAGTATGGTTAGCACACAACTAGGTGACTTTTAAAAACTAATTTCTTCCAATATTCTAGACTACAACACAAGTCTTCTCACTATTCCATCTCTAGGAGGCCTTATTAATCCTAAAACAATCAGAAAAATTGGGTAGGTGACGATATACATATAGATGCAATGTGAAATATTTTTTGGATAAATTAAAGAATCAATTCAACTGGCCTACTTATCTATGATTACAACCTTTAAAATTGATCTTGTCACTATGCAAATAAGAACATAAAAAAAATTAGGTTTAGAGCATAGGGATAAACAAAATCCTATGCATTAGACCTACAACAGAGAGCATGAAATGAAATAAAATAAGATGTAGAGACTCCGAAGTGCTTCATTAAGGTTTCTTAGATTAAATTCACATGTACCTCAACTATACTTACGACATTATAATTTTTTTAATGAAATAAACAAACAAATTTATTACATAGGTCCCAGAAGAAGAAGAAAAAAAATCGAAAGTTACTAAGAAACACCTCTTTTTCTTCCCACTTTCAAGCTTTCAAATGCAAGACAAAATGGCTTGTTGTTACAACATCTGTGGTTACATCATCTGTTGTGGCATCTGTTGTTACAACATCCATTGTTACAACATTTTCTTCTTAATTTGATGTTACCTATGTTTGTGCTTCTCTATTTGTTTTCTTGATACCCCAAGTGTTGATGCAGTGTTCAGTGGTAGAAACACCTCTTTGGATGCCCACTTTAAATATTTTACAATCAAGATGAAATGGATTTCTACCTCCTCAATTATTACAACGTCTGTTGTTACAAAAATTTTTGTTACAAAATCTATTGCTACAGAATTTCTTGTTACAACATCTGTTTTTACAACATCTACTATTACAACATCCATTGTAATGGTCACTATTTTCATAGTTTCAATAGTAGCAGTTGTTATAGCATCAAATTTTACAATAGTTTCAAAATTTTCAACAGTAATGAGTGTTACAGCATCAGTTGTTACAACATTTTGAGTAGATTTAACATTGACATGTTGTTATGGCATCTGTTGTTATGGAATTTATTGTTATAGCATATTTTGTTATAGCATCTATTATTACAACATCCGTTGTTACAATATCTACTTCTCAATTTTCTATTACCTATTTTTTTTCTTCTAAATTTTTTTTCTTGATCCCCCATGTTTTATCTTTGTAGACATTCCTCAGCTAAAGAACAGAGCCAAAGAATCAATGTGAGGAATTGAGAGGAATTGAAAGAGGAATTGAGGGGAATTTAGAAGGCTAAACATTCTCCTTGAACATTTAATCATCTAATAATAGCATAGACTTATAGATGAACCTCTATAGTCAGCACAAATATATCCAAGTACAATATAGAAGAAACAATCTAGAGCTTTATGGGCAGTAAATTAAACAAATTGTTCAATTTCTACTTATTTGTAAACATAACTTTACAGAGGGACGTCGGGGAGCATGATACTCAATCTATCCCTTTCCCAATGTCCTATACTATTCTCAAATATATGCAAAAATAGACTATGAAACTATAATATGAACTCACCAATACACAATTATTGTCATGAACGAAAACAAAAAGCCTTTGATTATATCCATGTTGAAAGTATTATAGTAATATTACAAAAAGTTACTCCAAGTATCAACCCTTTCCTATTCAAAAATAAGTTATATACAGAGTGCTTTACGAAATATCCTATCTCTTAAAATATTTACATCCAAAGTATTATTTATCCAAATCTTTGGATAATGCTTAAACAAATTTTAACCAATGTCGCAAACATCGACATCGAGATAAATCAACAAGGGTCCAGAAAACCAAAAAATCGTAAAAATCGACAAACATTGTCTAGGCCAAAAAATCGTGATTTCGAGATAAAATCGGGATTTTATCGAGATGTTTGCATCACTTATTTTAACTAAAAATAGAAAAATGATCCAAAAATTTCTACAATTGTGCTTGATTTTTTCATTTAGGCTCAATGTATTTGAAACTACTCTGTTCTTGTTGCACAAAATGCTTAATAATTGTGATTTGTTGCTAATATGATGAATTGATAAGTTGTATTTATTAAAAAAAATTGACCAATTTCTTCCATTCTTCATTTGTTGGGTAGCTGAGATCCATCAAATGTATATACGATTCATTTGCATCAATATAGTTATCATAAAAAGGTTTTACTATGAACAAGTGTTTTATTTCGTAGCAGATGAAAAGGTCATCAGCTAACATTTGTACTAGATTATGACCACTAATCTCTCCCTTGATTCCTGCAAACTTTGTCCTATCCCCTGCCTCCATTTCAACAATATCTTGTGTTACCATCTAGTCATATAAATTCTTAAACAATATAATACCTCTCTCTTGCAGAATAGAAAAATTATTGTAGAATTTTTTTATTTGCACTAGAATATTTTCACACTTTTCCTTTGTCTTCAACATCAAAATTTTCTTCATAAGAATTTTTCTAGTCTAAATAATTGATTTTGTTCTATCTTAAATTCCTAGTTCTTCAAGTTATTCCCTGGACCTTTTCTTTAGAGCTTTTATTATCTGAATTTCTTGTCCAGGTTTATTTCCCATTTATATTTTGATGTCATTAATAGATTCTTTTTCTCTTTCAATCAATTCCTCATGTTCTACAATAATATCCATTTATTGCCAAATATCAAACACATATGACATAATTTATTTCCAAATTTTTTCTTTGGCTTGTGATAAACATTGAATATTGTTAGAACCACTCAAATATTGTTCTAATTTCTTTTGAAATTTTGAATTTTTATTTATTTCATCGACTAAGGAATTGTCTGACTTATTTTTGTTCATCTCATCTTTATCTAATTTTTCTTTCAACCTGCCAATATCAACATCCTTTAGTTTAAGAGAAAATAATTCTTGTGATAGAATTTATGTGGAACATGTTTCTGTTGTTGGAATTACTACATTGTCAGTTTAGGCCTTATTTTTTAACAACTCTTCCATCCTTTCTTGCATTTTTTGAATCTACAGGTTTTTTTCAATTAGATAGGATAAATTAATTTCCTTCTTCTTCTCTAATTCCCCAATTTCTTATGTTTGGGTATGCTTTTTTGTGAAAAGCTTCAACTATCTTTCAAGTTCTTGAATATATTCATTTTTCTTCTAAACAATCTCTTGAGTTGCATCCATATTTTTGGGATCCAAACCTAATTTAATTACAAGGTATTCCAGTGATTTTATCCTAACATCCTTTTCCAGAGAATAATTTTTTTCCATTTTAAGTTCTGCAATAATATTATTCAAATAATTCTACAATTTTGATACATTTGAAGTAGAATTAGTGAGAGAGGAATAGATCATCTCACCAGTTTTTCTATGTAGCTCAATATGATATATAAGATGTATTTGTTTATTATTGAAAGAGAAAACATAAGTCTTATAATCTCCAACAGTTCTAGGAGAAGAAACTTTAGGTTCAATCAATTGTAACTTGAATTCACCTTTTTCAGTATCAAGAGCTGAGAGTAACCTGTTTTTACTAGAAGAAGTTTGCTTCCAGAACTCAGTATAACTTACTGCCTTCAAAGCCTCATTATTTTTATTCATTTCCAAAAACTCATAAATATGTTTTAGTTAGAATAATAAGAAGGAGAATATTTTTTCCTCCCTAAATCCAATTCTTGCATTTTGAAAACAGGCTCACCTGAAACAATAGTGGTTGGTGAAGAAATGTTATAGGAGACAATTTTTTATACTTATCCCTCCATATTGTTTGTCTTGTTTCTCTTGTATACTCTGAATTGTTCCATTTCTGACTTTGATAATCTTTGATCTATCCTCTTAAGTTATTTTTCTTTCATTGGAGGTGTAACCAAATTTTTTTGTCTGACTGACTTACTCCATATTTTTTCTTTTGTCACTTCCTACAAAGTGTTTTCCTTCCAGTTTTCCTTATTAGGAAACTTTTCTACCTCATGCTTAGAAACATCAAAATAAGATGGGGATTTTTGTTAAACTCTGATGGTTGAAATTATCCCAATGGGGTCATATGGCAAAGTAATCCAAAATTTAAGCTTCATTTGTGCCAATAATTGTTCCACCTCTTTGTTTGTTGACTTCTAATTCACTATAAATGGCCCTACCTATGCCTTAAGTTTAAACAATATTTTTTTCCTTCTATGGAAAAAAATGCACTTGATCTACACTACGGCTTTGTCTGAGGAATTCAAGTGCAAAAATATGCATAGGAAAAAAATATAGCAACTAATAGTGTGGAAGTTCACACCCATATAATCTAGTTTTTGTAAAATGTTGGAACAAATACCAATCACCAAGCCTTGTTTTTTCACTAAGATGCATAATCCTTTTGATTTTAGGTGAAATTCTAGGAGGAATATCACTAATCAATATATTGTAGCATATGTGAAGAAATTTTTTCACAAAATCAGTGAAGGAAAATTCCTCAGAATTCCTTCTGACCAAGGGCGTCCAATGAATCATGAACCATTGATTCCATTGAAGATCATGCTTTTGCAATTGTATTGGGAATCTTTCTAGATGGTAATAAAAAACCAAATACACTAGGATTGATTTATATTCAAAATATATTTCAATTCCAAATTTAAGAAACTGTTCATGAATGGCCTTAGATAAAAATTGGTTGAAATTTAATAAGATTTGTGGTTTCTTATATGGAAAAAACGTTGACAGAAAATATAGAACTATTTCATCCACTTTCTCATCACTTTGATACCATAAAATACAACATAAGGATATGGTTTGTCTTGAAAATTCTGGAAAAAATTATGAAGGGTAAGGCAGATTGTGAGTGGGGATACCCGTCCCTTTAGGCATGAATAATTCAAAAATAGCCACTCTTTTTTCAAAAGTTAACTTAGATATATTTCCAAGATAATTTCACTAGATAATGGGTGCAAAGAGCTAGGAAAATATACGCATGAGGCTTTTAAAATGGGCTCATAAGTTACATAAAACATGATTCCACCATTTGAGAAATTATATTTTTCTCACTGGGTAAATATTTTTCCACACACCATACTACAAATTCTTGAAAAGGATGCATTTGAGGAAATATAAACTGGGGTAAAAAGGAATCCTATGGTGAACACTCATCACTATTAGCTTGAAACATTTTGGAAGCCAAATTTTGTAATTCATATAGGTCAAACTCTAATTTTTTATCTTCTATTTTTCTTTCCCTGTCAACTAAGGGAAATTCATCAAATTTTGGGAGGGTTTCAGAATGAACCTGAGATTTTTTTCCTTTATTTGAAATAATTTTGAACTCTAAACTTGTAGACAGGAGAAAAATTACTTGTAAAATCTATCGCACATTTTTATTCTAAGTTGTCGCTGATGGATTTTTGTAATTCCGCACTTTCATTCTCGGTGTCTAATGACTTAAGGAAAGGTGAGATGGGACAGAGAAATGTGGGAGCGATTAAATTATGAACAAGAGTGAAGTGGAATGAATGTTTCGATAAGGGGCATATTTATAATTAAATGGAAAACAATATTCATAATTAAGTGGAAAACGGTCAATAAAATGGCGGCATGTGATATTTATTACTGAAAATCAGAAATGGTTTTTTGCGCGAGGGGTAGGAAGTAAGTGTTAATGACTGGGGGGGTGTGCAATTCATATGTTTCTACCATGTTGCAAAAGTTGTTTTGGAAAAAAAACATTTTGCACCCACCCCCACCACTCCCCCCTTTGTTAAATCTTGATCAAGCAGCAGGGGGGGGGGGGGGGGCGGGGGTCGCGCAATAGAACAAGAACCGTCAATCACCAAAGCGTCAATTTCCACCAATAGAAAATGCATGATAGTTAGTGTCCGACGATGTCACATTTATTTATTAAATTAAAACAAAATAATATATTGCAGCATTATATATTTGTACGCAAGCTGTTACAAAGTCTAATAAAAACATTTTTTTTGAAATTTTAATCAAAATTTTGAAATTGTCAATGTAACAAGAAAATGTTACAACACCCCAAGTGTTGGTGTAGTGGTGGGTGGCGAAAAAATCTCTTTGGATGCCCACTTTCAATATTTTACAAGTAAGATGAAATGGATTTCTACCTGATCAATTGTTACAACATTTGTTGTTACGACATATGTTATTACAACATTTGTTGTTACAACATCTATTGTTACAACATTTGCTGTTACAAGTTCGTTGTAATGATCATTGTTTCAGTAGTTTCAATAGTAGCAGTTGTTACCTATTTTTGTGCTTCTCAATCCCATGTTACTTATATTTGTGCTTCTCAATTTGTTTTCTTGATCCCCCAAGTTTTGGTGTAGTGTTGGGTGGTAGAAACACCTCTTTTGTTTCTCACTTTCAAACTTTGACAAGCAAATTGAAATGTATTTCAACCCCCTCAATTTTCTCCTAAGGGTGCTACATCTCCTTCAAGGATACAAATTCAGCTACTTTGATAAAATATGATCCATAAATAGTAGGAATATGCCCTATTTATCTCATCAACATGGATCATTGTGAAAATAAATATAAAATAAAACAATGATGTCTCTAAAACTCAATGATTGTTTCCAATGCAATTCATTAATCATTTGTTAATAAAATTCTTTTATGAAACCAGAACTTTGTCAAGTCGAGTTCAAGGATCCTTTGTTAGTCAAAGTGAGTTAAAGAATCCTACCCATGATGCATTATTTTAATTCATGTAACCAATTCTCAACCTTCAACTTGTATACAATTTTACCAAAAGAAAAAATTGTTGTGATCAATGCTCTTGATCAACAAAGAGCATAATTGACTATGTTTGCACTAGGTTTCAAGCCTAATTCCAAATGGATTCCAACATTATAAATGATCAATAAGAGGCTATCTCATAAGGAATTTTGATTTATTTAGTTGAAAATTGTTGAAACATCGAAAATCCATAGGTTCACCAGTGAATAGAGATTCATTATGCCCAATCTATGAAGTAATTGATTCCAATTCATAGATTCCATGGATTATCTTGATTTTGACTTTGACCCATAATTACTATCCCTGGAAAACTCTACCTTTAATATGTTCTCAAACTGTTAGGAAAGCACAAATAATTTGCAACAATCATCTATATGGAAATTTTTTACCCTGTATAAGTTGCAATGAACAATCAACTTACAATTTTAGTACAAACCTGCATCAGCCCTTTAGGACATCCGTAGGTCACCTCTAAGTCACCTTCATTACCTTCATTCTTAGACTAAAGTCAATTTATTTTGTCTTCCCACAAATATTTGATTTGTTTTGACCTCTAAGACTAAGCCTAGGGTGGAATGATCCCTCTATATCCTATATATTCTACATGTGAGCTTCAAACACAACCATTTCTCCAAGAAGTGACATAGACAAAGCAAAGCTCCCTTTCACCACTTCTTGCAACTAGAGAGTCAATTATACCAATTTCAATTTCACTTGTGCCATTCTTATTGATCTTTCTGCTCCACCTGGAGTTTACTCTAGTCGCATTCCCCATAACCTTTTCATCTTCAACACCTTCACAAATATAGCTACTCAACATTGAAAGGATACATTGACCATCCCTTCACTTGAGTATGGAAATGTAGTGTATCTATAGCTCAAAATTTTACAAAAACTTAGCTCAGAGAGTCTTTACATATCCTTTTTTTTGTATCTATCTATAATTTTTTTTAGAATTTGTTTTTTGAAAGAATGATAAAATAGCAACAAAACCATATTTTAAGAAATACTTCTTCAAATTGCTGAAAAGTGGTGATACTACCAAGTTGAAGGGATCTGAATGGGTGTTACAGCATCAATTGTTACAACATTTTCAATAGATTTAACATTGATATCTGCTATGGCATCTATTGTTACAACATATGTTGTTACACCATATGTTGTTATAGCATTCGATGTAATGGTCATTGTTTCAGTAGTTTCAATATTAGCAGTTGTTATAGCATCAAATTTTACAGCAGTTTCAACATTTTCAATAGTAATGGATGTTACAACATCAATTGTTACAAAATTTTCAATAGATTTCACATTGACAATTGTTACGCCATTTGTTATTACAACATATTCTATTACAACATCCTTTGATAGCCCCACCCATGGTTCTATCATAAAATGCATCGTAAATATTTTTTACAAATATGTGAATTTAAGAAAAAGGTACTAAGTCAAAGGGACATAGATTCCAAAGCTAGGTAGGAGGATTTCTTTCTTGGGAGGTTGAGGCTTTCTTGTGCAGAAAATTTGAAATTTTTGGGACAACCATTAAAATTTGGCTGGTGCATTAATTAATGAACTAGTTCTTAAAATTGAATGAACTGCAAGGAAGGTACACAAGCCCATGCACTTTGAAACCTTCACAAGGAAAAAGGAACAAGAAACCAAGAGGGGAACTGTGCAGTGCAAGAGAGAAAGGATGAAGAATTAAATTCAAGACAAGAAAAGAAGGCAAGGTATGGCATTTAAATTCATGTTGAAGGAGAGAGGAGACACAATTAGAGCAACAAGAAAACAAAGAAATTTGGTTGAATTAGCATGTGCTGTAGAACAAGAGAGAAGATAAGGATTGAATCTCAATTTCCCTAGAGTTTGTGGGTTGAGTTGCTAGTCTGTGGAGCCATGTAACAGTTTTGGGTTCCCTGGAGGTTGTGGGTTGAGATAGGATCATTGTAGCCCTGTAACAGTTTTTGGTTCCCTAGAGGCTGAGGGTTGATTTAGGATCCATGTATCCCTAGTACAACTTGGTTCCCTGGGGTCTACAGGTTGATATAGCCTCTGGATCCCTGCAACAACTTGGGTCTCTGGAGGTTGTGGGTTGGGATTTAATATATGAAGCCTTGTAACAAATTGGGTCCCATAGAGGTTGTGGGTTGAGACAACAGGATCTCAATCCCTATTCAACTTGGGAATAGGTTAATCCCACAACAACATCAAAAGAATACTTGATTAAATACCTTGGTTAATACATTATTGTTACAATGGATCTTGGAGTCCCTAAAAGGGAATGAATCATTGTGTATGCACTTGGATTGAGGAAATAACCTTTGGACTCCGTATGCTGAGAAGATGGCAGTGTCAACTGGTGGGATTGAGGAAGAGGCCATGTGGAGTATTTGTTTTCGTTGGAACCCGGTGTTCTAATCCCTTACGAAAGCACCCCCTCAGAATCTGGAATTTGGCTTGGGGTGACATTTTCAAGTGTGGCTGCAACTATCTATGGTTTGGTGGAGAGTCCTTGTCCCAGATTTAGTTCCATGCAACTTTAAAGATAACTATATGTTTTTGTTTATTAAATATTAATGAACTTATGATACATTTTCGGTTGAAATGGTTTGGATTTGTTTTGGACTGTTACGCCATTGTTAATGTGATGAGCATGTATATGCCTCTCTATGTAGAGATAGTTTTATATTTATGGTAAATAAATGCATACATAAACACATATGTCACACCTTTGAAATGAACGTTGTTGATAAAAAAGTTGAACTAGTGTATGCATCTGAAATGGAATGAAGTGTTGAGTTAAATTCTCACTACTGAAGTTCATAACATATGATCTGCATCAGAATGTGTAATTTTTTATACAACAAACTAACTTGAGTCATGTTCTTGAACCAAAATCCTATCTTGGGGTAAATGTTCATTCATACTAATTAACAACGCATATGTGATTAATACAAAGATTTCATGAAATGCCAAAGGAAGCGAAAGGATCCATAAGGATATGGAATTAAAACTTATACTAGTGGCCACATGGACCCTTTTTGTTAACATAAAATTAGTACATAAGAAACCACCCGCTTGGGAACCTTCCCCGGGAAAGGTGTTATTCTTCCATGTCCTCATTTCCTCTTGATTTTTCTTGATTTAAGGAGGTGATTAATTTTCTAATTCTACACTTAGTTATCTTTTTTTTTTTTCAAGAGAAAAAAGTCATAATTTTTCATTAATAATAAAAAAAATACATGTTGCATCTAATAGAATATAATCTATGCAAGGATAAATAAGCTAAACATATACTTCAGAGAGTTTGTGATCTGTCATACAAAGTCTGTTTTTGCCTCTAAAATATAGTTGTTATATGTATATATTACAGATATATAAATATAAATAAACTTCTAAGATAATGTATTTGATTACAAACAACAAAGCAGTCACAACAACACTGTTTCTAATAGCTGCCGCATATAGTATGTCAAAATCTCAAAATGTGCAGTCAATGCAAGATTGGGTCTTGTGCAACCAAATCGTCGATGAAGGGGCAATGGTAGTACAGGTACTACACATAGTTGTCTTGTGTCCATAGTTATGACAATTACAACATTCAACGTCATCAATTAAAGGAACAAAACGATTATTGTCCATGAGGTTATTCCTTTATGAATTTACAAATCCAATATCTTTTTTTGATTGATAATATTTATTTTTATCCTTTCTTATTTGATTATTTACAAGATATTCTCTACAATTTACAACTTTATGTTCGAAAATTGTGCATGAAAAGCAATAACCATAGAAAATATTTTGGTACCTGAGACCAAATTTTCTTTGAAAATTATATCTATAGATTCTTTGATGACTTTATCATTGAGTAGGATGAGGCCTTTATTGATTTATCACTTGATATTTATGGCTCTTCGAATTTCCATTATAAAATTTCTTTTGTTGCTATTGAGTCTTTTAATTTTCTTTAGCTACATTTCCATTTGGTCCTTTAACTACTTCAACAAGGCTAATTAGTTATTTTTCTTCAACTTTCTTCTTGCTTGATTCTCCTTCATTTCCCAAACCAATTTTTATGAGAGGATATCTATGGATACTTAGGATCTCATCTAATTTATTAGATCCTTTAATAAACTTAAAGTTATGGATCAAGTGAATATTTATTTTCACTAATTCCTTTCCAAGGGTGACTATTTCTTCTTCTATATTTTCACTCTCCTTTCCCTTCTCCTTCAACTATTGTAACAAAGTGTATTCAATTTTATTTTCTTCTTCCCACTTAACATTAAGAAGAAGAAGTGATTAATATCCAGAGTTATCCTCTTCTTTTTCAAATTTTGCCAACATATATTTCTTCTTCTTATTCTTTTTCTTGACCGTTTGAGCTTATTATAAATCACTGATCAATTCACCTTTCTAATCTACTTCAAGATATTATTCATCAAACTCAAATTTTTCTTCATTTAGAGTTTTTAAGGCCATGAGCATGAAGTCTTTAATTATTCCTTCATTATAGGATTTTTCATATTCATCTTTTGAGGAATTTTTGTTTTCTTGGATATAAAACTCTTCTCCATGAAATTGTTTTCCTCCTTTACTTTCCTATATTTATTTTTCTCTTTATGATCATACTCATTCTTTTCTTCCTTATGTGGACATTTAGATGCATAATGACCTACTTTTCCACACTTATAGAATTTGAAGGTAACTTACCTTTGTACTTTCCAGTTCCTCTTTGAAATATTTTAACAAAATTTTCTTCTTCTTCATTAGATACATAGCTCAAGTATTATGGATCTTATTTTCTCTTCTTTCTAGCTTTGAAGGTTTCCTCCTTTTAGATTCTCATTTCATAGGATGTTAGTGTCCCATGCAACTGGTCCAATGTTAATGTGTTAAGATATTGCATATCCTCAATGATTGATACTTTGGCATTGAATTTGAGAGGAAGATATATCAACACATTTTCAACTAAAAAGGAATCACCCATTGGTTCATTAAGTCCTCTTATGGTGTTGACCATTTTATCCACACAGAGGAAAATTTTGGCAATGTCGTCATCCTCATTCATATTTAATGATTCAAATTGCATTTTATAGACTAGGAGTTTGTATTTTTTTTATCTTACTGTCTCCTTCATGAAAACTCATCATATTATCCCGTATTTCTTTAGATGTTGTGCAATTTGTGACTTTAACAACCTCAGACTTAGGCATACCACCAAGGTTGCATTCATTATTTTATCATTGTAAGTGAATTCAAGCTTGTTATCTTTGTCAATCAATATGTCTAGATTTTTACCATTCTGCACTATATCCCTAACATCTATACTAAGAGACATTATGTAAGTTTTCCTTCTTACGTTCAAAAATACATAATTTTTTCCCATAAACATAGGAGCCTTATTGGTGAAACTTCCATCCTGGTTAGCGATTGTCTCAAATCTACTTCCAATTTTTAGACCACTATTGAAGGAAACAATTTTAATACCAATTATTGGAAACCATCAAAATATTGCAAGGGGGGATGATTTATTATTTTAACACTTTTAACAATCAATTAGATAATTAAATGTGTACGACAAGACAACAACACATCAATCACATAAATATTTGAACACCAGAAGTTTACATGGAAACCCATATGGGAAAAAACCACACATTATTTTTTATTATGATGTAAATGTAAGTTCCAACTCAAAATTACATCAAATTATGTAGGAACCAACTTACACGAGGCTCTAATCTCCTTTTATTTGCAAACACCCACTTTTTGGAAGTGTTGGAAATATGAGGCAATATGCTGTCCTTGATGGTAACCTACTTGATGAAGCTATCCTTGATGGAAACCTACTTGATGAGTTTCCTTTGATAAGAAACCTATGTGTTAAAGATGTAAAAATGATGTATCTACAGGTTAGTTTAGAAGTGACAGAGAAAGGAAATCCAATTAGGATCATAGAAATGATAAATATAATATGTCACAATGTATAGACAGTTTTGATGAAGGAAACCCGCATATGGAGGCAGTTTATACGCTACTTGGTCTACATGAAACCCACATATACATCCAAAATTAGTATATACGAAATTTTTGTGAACATAGGTCACGTATACACCTGGGTACGAAGAAGAAAAGTTGTGTATAACTCTTGCACTCTGAAGTTATGAAACCAAGGGGAATTACCATGGTATTAGCCCACAGTATTGAGCGTTGTGTCATATATTTGATTCCATCCAAGAATACCATCAACACTTTTGTGGTTTTGGCTCATGGTATTGGTAAAGGCTAAAAATATATAAGGAGGAGAAGATCATAGTGCATAGTGTGCATGTGTAAGGGTCGTTACTGAATACTTCTCTCTGAAGTATATATGCATGGGATGAACTCTATTTTATTGGTAGATCTAAATCTATGATGCACCCTTGGATACAATAATGGATCAATATCTCTAGACCTAAAATGACTATGTCACCCTTGGATACAATGATGGATCAAGATCTCTAGACCTAAAATGACTATGTACTTGATCTATTGAAGAGATGATTATATTTATGACATGGCACATGTTTTATGAAGTAAAGTGCAGAAATTTGGGTAAGTATATATATCTAAGATATTCTGCAAAAATATTTACAGATCTATACGCTAGTTCGTCTTAGTAAAAGTGCGTATATACGTGGCTTTGTCTCAGAAAAAGTGTGTATGGAAGTTAGGGTTTGTGAAGCTTACTGCAGAATTTATTTATTTATTGTTGTTGTATTTTTAATGTTTGTAAATGAAGTCTTATGTAGATCTGGGTTGCTTGAATACTATATATGCTGCTAGGTTGAATATGTACAAATATGATCAATGAGTGAGTAAATATGTTTATGATGGCTAACTAATTAAGGGTTATGCAATACTAAAAAGATATCTGACTGAAAGCCTCATATCTGGTTCTGAGACTGACCATATTCTAGAAGATTAGTAATCTTAGATCTATACACAGGTGGTGTGAAGGAAAGCGCATATACACTCGGTCTTAGTAAAGCAAAGTAGCTTATTCATGTTAAGATAATGAATGATCAAGGTTAAGATTGTTTCTACATGTTGATTATGAAATTTGTGTTTATTATTGTGTTTTGGTTACAGTAATCTCACTGTTCTGATTGAATTTTTGGTTAAGTATATTATTGATGATATTTATGATGAGTTGTGTTGAAGCTGTGAGATCCAGTTTGAAAATTGATGAAACATGGTCTTCAGTGGTTCTGAGGGTTGAAGTTTTCAGTGTGGAAGAAGAAGCTTCCTACCAGTAGAATCTGGTGTTATGATCAAGGGGTTGAAGCTCCCTTCCAGTGGTGGTTGGTAAATGAGATCAGGGGGTTGTAGCTCCCTTCTAGTAGCAGCTGGAGAACAAGAGAAGGTTGCAACCTTTTGCAAGTAGATGCCTGTGTACTGATATAAGTCCGCATCATTACAATATTGTAAGAAGTTTTCCATATAATAAATATTGAAGACAGAGACGAAAACAACAGTGGTTTTCCCTCGAATTGGGTTTCCACCTTAAATCTTGGCGTTCTTGTGTGATGATTTATTTTGTTGTTATTGCACATATTTACTGCTTAACTATCTGATGCATAACTGATAAGCTGAGTTAAAGATTGTTTCTGAAATTTTATCTAACAATAAATTTATCTCAGTATACACAAGTTTCTGTTGGTATATTCGGGTATATACGCTAGTTGGGTTCATTAAAGTTGCGTATATAATTCATTAAAGAAAAAACAAAATTTTTCAGTTAGCTATAAATACTGATTCACCCCCCCCCAGTATTTTTCCCAACAATTGGTATCAGAGCAGGGCCTTCTGAAGAAGCTTAATCGCTAGAAGGAAAATCAGCTAACATGAGAAATAAATATGGGATAGCATCTATCAAACCTCCTCTCTTCAATGGAAATAATGTAATCTTATAGAAGAAAAGGACAAGATCCTATCTTCAGTCTCTTAGAGCAGATGTATGGGCTATAGTTGAAGGAGGTTATCAATATCCAGCTTCAGTTCCAACAGATCCAGCCGCAAGAAAGTACTATGAAACCAATTCAAAGGTGATCAATGCATTATTGGGACATTTGAGCTTTTGTCAAATAAGAAAATCTAGCAGACTCAAAGCTGTTCGTGATCTACCCATCATCACTCTACCTGAAAGTACCACATGCAAATCATGCCAATTTGGTAAGCAAACCAGGGTGAAATTCAATGCCAAAGAAGGATCATCAAGTAAGCCTCTTGAACTTATACATACTAATCTATTTGGTCCTATAAGGAAAAATTCACCTCATGGAGAACAATACTATATTTTATTTATTGATGACTTCTCTACAATGTGTTGGATCGGTTTACTAAAACATAAAGATGAATCATTTGAAAAATTTAAGATCTTAAAAGCTTTGTTTGAAAATGAATTAGATCTAAAAATCAAATTTCTTAGATCTGACCAAGGAGGAGAATATATATCAGATGAATTCTTTGATTTCTGTGAACACCATGGCATGAAAAGACAGTTTTCTATAGATGGAATCCCACAACAAAATGGCGTGCTAGAAATGATGAATAAAATAGTTCAACATATGGATCTTGTTAGTGTCAGCTTTTACATCCCTCCTCCAGTGATCAAACATGCTCTTACAAAGTGATTTTAAGATGTCAAGGTCAAATTTTGTCATTTCAGTGAGTCTTCAAGCAAAATTTGGTCACTAGGTATTAGGTCTAGGGTGTGCTTTCACTCTTTTCAAAGTTGTCCAAATGTAGGTCCATGTCACCATTCAGCTGAGTGTACTTTCATTCAGATGGTTTTCATCATCATTTCAGGTTCCAAAGAGTCATTTTACACCTTGTTCATGCTTCAGTTGTGCCTAGGTAAGGTTCATTTCCCTCTCCTAGGGTTTTGGAGGTAATTTCTCTTGGATGGTCAAATCATCAGCAAAACTTGTATCCTGAGGTTCATACACCTTCCCCTATCCTTAATATACCTTATTAAACACTTCCCATCACTGATATTCCCCAAATTCCTCATTTTTGCACAAACCCTAGTTTCTTGCTACAACTTGGCAATTTTCTAGGCTAGGCCTATGTTTTTCCCTTTTGGACCCCTTCCCCTCACTCAATCTCTGAAATTCCACTTCCCCCTGCTTCCTAACATCCCTCCCTACTTCCAAAATTTTTCTCAAGAATTTAGAATCCCCTTATCCCCTTCATTTCACTTCATTTCGACAAATCCCTTGTTCCACACATCGTGATAGGTTTCACTAAAATGATGTTTCTGAGAAATAAAAGATGAATTTTGGAAAACTGAGAGAGGTTTTTGTCAAAAATATTCCAAGGAAGAAAAACCTCCTTCACTCTTTACAAAGGTATCATGGTTTTATAGAAATGTCAAAAATACCGTTGCCTCAGGAGAATTGAATGCACCTCTGAAGTGACCTTGGGAAAATCAAGATTTCTCCTAGCTTGGCTGGCCAAATGAATTTCTTGATGAGTCAAATGATAACTAGAAAAAAATATATTTCCAATTAGCTATCATGAGCTCAACTTGGAGTTGAGGAAGACTTTCAAAAGTTGACTGCAACAACACTCTGCCTTGACGCAGCCTCATTCTGCTCATTTTGACCAGTCTTGGGAGATTTGATTATTGACAAGGCAAATAAAATCCAAATTGAAAAATTCAACTTGGGTTGGAAATTATACTCAATAATATTTCCAAAGAGCTATTATGTACCCAATTTGGACACCGGGAAGGCCTCCAAAAGCCTCCTACAAAAAGGCACTACATGTTGGGTTTGGTGCGCGACACATAGAGCTACAAGCCCAATTTCACCATAAACTTCTCCAAAATTTGCAAAGATGTTCAAATATGTGGTGTGAAAGAAAGTGAAGAGTCTTTCTCAGAATTTATGGTGGTTTAGTGTGCGAAAGCTCATCATTCAGCTCAAAAATCAGAGGAAAGAAGCAAAACAAAGTTTCAAAGTGAAGTGTCAAAGTTTGCAACATGACAAATTGGTTTTTGAAGTCAAGAGTTAAATCCTTGGCATATATATCATTTTTGTGTTCCAAGAGTTCATTTTCATATTAAATACATCAAAGAGCCAAAGTGAAAACATGGAGGAGCAACGCAATGAAGTTGAAGGCAAACTGTGTGTGAATTTAGGTGCGCAGCGCGTTGGCTATGTGGCGCGACGCACTAGGCGCGCGCGGCGCATAGGGCCATTTTCCGCAGTGTAAAATTACACAGGCGCGACACACATGGCAAGCACGGTGCGTTGGGCTGGTGCGTGGCACACAGGGCCAAAACACCTCATTTTTGCCTCTGCTCCATAAAAACTCAAAATTGACTCAATCTTCTGTGTTTCAAGTAAGTTTTTGAGTTTTTGAAATGCTATTAGCCAGTGTTTGGGATCGTTTGGAAAGGGAATATGAGAATTTCAATGTCAAGTTATAAACCCTATTCACTTGTTATAAATTTCTCCCTTAGGGTTTGAGTTTGAGTGTTGAAGTTTGATTTTGGTGCTAAAAGCACATTTCCCCATCTGTGGATCTTTTCCTCCTCACTGTCACAATATCATCAACACCCCTCCCCTATTCCCCTCTGTCCAAAAATAACTTATATCCATTGTTCCCATTTTCCTTATCCCTAAACCCTACTATTCCTTATTACTTTCCCTTCCCTATATCACTTATAAAATTCCCAAAATCCCGAATTCCCCAAGCAGTCAAATGATTGTCCACATTGTAAACTTCACTTGATTGAACCTTATCCTTTCCCATCACTGTAGTTTTATCATCATTCCCAATCCTCTATTCCCAAAGCCACTCATACCATTTAAATACTATTTCCCTATCATTTTCAAATATTCCTAAATTCCTAAATCCCTATACAGTCAAGTGACTATTAGCTCACATTAATTTCACTTGATAAACCCCACTTTTCCCACTGTTCCCTATTCCTCACTGTCCCTCATTTCCCTTTGGCACATTTGGCATTGAAAACAAAACACCAATTCCTCATTTTCAAACCAAACATATACTTGACATAGATCTTGAAACATTATGGAGACAAACACCGATTCATCATATGACAGAGACAGTGATTCCACCACTGAACTACATGCACCAAGAGGGCACTGAAACGCCGAAAGAGGCATGATCGACTCCAAATCTTGGCCGAAGATTTTTTGGCTGAGCATGGAACATGATGGGGGACCTTCACTCCAAATTTCATCAAATTTGGAGTAAATTTTGTCATTTTTGAAATTTTGGTCGCAAAACAGATTTTCCCGTCCGACGCGTCGCGCCACTTGGCGCGCGCTTATGATTGGGACATATTCTGGAGGAAAAATTGATATTTTTGAGTTCTTTATGATAAATTATCCATTATCAGGAATGGATGAAATATTTCATCAAGTTCTGGGTGGTTTAAAGGGTCAAAAACACTCAAAAATGACCTTTCTGCCACTTTTTGCACCAGCAGGAACCAGTCTTGGGAGATTGCAGTTTTGGAGGGACAAATTACATCCAAATAACAAAATTCCACTTGGGTTGGATATTAGACAGACAGGGCTTTCCAACGAGCTATCATGAGCACAATTTTGACTTCAGGAAGTACCTCAAAAATAGGCTCAAAGTGGCACGACGCATTGAGTTTTTGGGCACGGTGCATAGAGGACATTTGCCTATTTTTCACTCAGCAGCTCAGAATTTCGCCCAGTTTTGACTAGTTTCACTTTTTGATGTAAATCTTGATCTATCTTGATTTAATTTCATGATCATGATGTAATTTTGGCTCATTTTTACTTGTTCTAGAGGATTCATTCACTAAAAGGTGAAAATTAAATGAATGAATCAGTTTCCTTCCATATAGAGGCAAGTTGTTTGATTGCCTAGATTTCAGTTCCTTGTTTAGAATTGGTTGAAACAGCTCCTAGAAGGATGAGCTCGACCCATAGAGGCATGGGAAGGGGTTAGACTTGTCTATATATTGTATTTTCTGAGACATTTTCAGGGTTGGACTCTTGGGAATAGTTTGGCACTTCATTGTACATACACTTCTGCATTTTTGGCAAAGGAAAGACCAGGGTTTTGCAGCACTTGTTGGGATCCTTGTGGCTATGAGTTTTGATGATGTTTTTCTCCATGTATCTGTAAGTTTCATTAATGTTATATGTATGCCATTTCCCTTCTCTTTTCTTCTGAATTAAACAAATGAGTAACTAAGGTAGAATTCATTAGTTTGCTGGTGCTATGTCTTAAAATTTTGTTTAGTTTTATATGTTTTCGTCAGTTCAAAGAGGATCCTTGCACCTTCTTGCCCTCTTCAGCTCCTCAGTAGTATTTTCTATCCATTCATTGAATCTAAGACATCAAAGCCATTGCCTTCTGTTAGTATGAATCCTTTGTCGAAGTGTACGAAAAAAGACCACTTTAGCTACGCATAACTAATAGCCCTAACATCAAATATGGCTGCCAATATATTCAGATCTGCAGTTAGTTGATCAAGACAAGAGCTTCAAAAACCAGATCTATGCATAGAAAGACATTAAGCAGTAAAAAGAAGGGTTTGCTCCATATATCCAATAGACAAGACAAGAACAATTTTTGAAAGAATTTTTTGTATTAAGGGCACCTGGGAGGAAAACAAGAAGATGCTTCCAATTCTCCTCAATGGGATGGGTTCTTGGAAGTCCTCAGCACTTCAGATCTAGCATTTCTCTCTCCTGTTGGTGTAGAAAACCCAGATAAAGATAGAACTCAAAGGGAGCTCACACAGCAAATAATGGAAAATATGACAATGATAATGGCTCAAAGTCAGACCAAGAGTTTAGATCCAGAGTGATCTAATAGGCAACAAAAGGTGAAGAATGGTAGGAAAAACCCTCCTATTTATAACAAAATATTGGGTCATTCTAGATCTTGGTGCATGATTAAAATAACATTAACTAAATCTAGATCCACCTTTTATGGAATATTTTATTATATTTGTTGGAGGGAAAAAGTATTTGACTTGGGTCAAATCCCTTTATTTGTCAATAATAAATAAATAATGATTTATTTATCTTTTTAAGGAAGTGGTTGAAGGATAATCAAATAAATAATGATTTATTTAATTATTTGTGGGTGATTTGGTCATATTTAACAAGGAATATTATCTAAATAAGATTTAAATAATTATTCCTAGAAAATAATAAGATAAATAAAGGTTTATCTAATTAATTTTTTTGTTTTGGGTTAAACATGACTAGGAATAATAATTAAATTATGGTTTAATTAATTATTCCATGAGGAAAATCAAACAAATATAGGTTTGTTTAATATTTCCTTTTTGGGGTTTCCTGTTTAGACCATAAACAACCTAATAAATGTGGTTTACTAAGTTATTTTACATAGTGAAAGCAATTCTACTTAGGGTAAAATTGGTCTTACATGGTGTACCTGGGTCCATCTAATGATAATAGGTTAGATGACCAAAAAATGGTGTAACAGATTTCCCCCCAACATGCGAGTGTTAGGAGAAAATCGCATGACCGAAGTACGTTGTAAGAACTCAATCACCAGACATCAAGAGGGAAGTCAGAGAGAGAAATGTAAGGTAGACTAGTGTGCTGAAGAACTAGACCCTGAGGAGACGAGACTTGCAGGTGCAACAAGTATATTTTTATGAGAGGGTACCTGTGCTAAAGGCGGCGGGGGAGGCATACCTATGCCCGCCGAGAAAAAATACAAAAGAATAGTATGTCCAATAAACGAAGGACCGAACCATAAAGTACAACCGGCATAAACATGAGCCAGATAAGAATACAATGAGGAATCCCACATACATGTTGTGCCTGGGATAACAGCCAGGACTTATACAATAATATCTGAGTACATGAGATACAAATACAACCCAAATGCCCCCTGTAAATGGGGAAGGGCTCACAAAATCTGACTGATACATGAAAATCAAAGAGGCGCTGCAAGTGGCTAAGGCCAACATCATCAAATATCTGGAGCTGCATCGAAGGCTGGAAGGAAGAGGTTATCCGGACATGTGGGGGGATACCTGCAGGGCCACCCCCTCGTGAGGGTTGAGACATCTCACACACACCCGGGAATCATCAAGAGCTGCTGCTGGATCACTGGACCATCAAGTATACGGATCTCGATCATGCTGAAAGGAGCTGGAGAAACAATCAAGTCAAATGGAAACGAGAGGTCCCTTTGCCTGATCCGAGGCACCGAACAAGAGAGGAAGTTGGAACCAGGGTACACTGCCCTCTAGACCTGGCTTCTGGAAGGAATGAGCTGATGTCAACAGAAGGAGGTCTGCCATAGGTGAGGCAATGAGACATCCTCAACTAAGGCACGAGAGAAAATAGTGGAGCGACGGACAGACTGACACTAATGATGATAGGGAAATGGAAAGGACTGAGTAGCAAATGGACGACTTCCCTTGTTAGAGCATAAAGGGCATGAATGACATGGCAGCGACTGACACAATATCATAAGGGATAGGGGACAGTGAGACTGAAGGTCATAATGTGCGACACAAGAGAGAGACCAAGCAATGAAGGATGGAGGGCTATAGCGGGGTACAAAGGGACTCGGGATAGACTCCATGAATGCGATGATGACTCAACTTGGATGCTCTAAACAAGGGCGAATCGATGGTGCTGCCACACAGTAAAGGTCCAATGGGGGACCATGAAAACATGAGTACAAGATGGTAACTCACGACGAAAATCAACACGAACAAAGACAAGTAAGGAGGCAAAGTGGTGCCCCAAGTACAAGTGTTGTAAGTGAAGAAATGCGATTTTAAGGAGAGGTGAAGTGACCCATCTTGGACAAAATGTGTCCTGGTGAAGTATCAAATCACAAAAAACTAACATATACCCATTTGAGGGCTTGGTAAGAGCTTTCCAACGGTGCAGTGTCAAACGGAGCTACGGTATGGTCGCAGCAGGCAAAAGAAGAAACAAGTGTTCTCTTTTAATAAGGCAGTTTTCCCGCCAAATCCACTCATTTGCTAGTGTTGCTGTGGTGAATGTAGAGAGGAGAGAAGGCCCTAAATCTTGCGACGAGCATAGCAGACAAACCGACCATTGGAATCGAGATCCGTCAGTTGCAGGTAAGAGGCCTAACCTTACTCTTTAATTTTGATGGATTGAAAGTTCAGATTAGGGCCCAGAATCTCAAGAACAACCCCCCTTGCAGCTTTTCAGCCGGGTCACACTTTTTGGGCCAAAAACTGTGACCTGTGACGCAGGTTTTGAGCCAAAATGTGCGACCTGTCCCAGGATTAGGCAGAAAAGTGTGACCTGGAAGATGAGGGGGTTTTAGTGCTGTTTGATGGCTGAGAGTTGGGTTTTTTGTGTTTGGTTACAGTATTCCCTATCTGTAGGTTTACAAAGATGATTTTTTTGTGCAAATATGGCAGATATACAGGTGAACTGGAGAGAGAGAGACCTGGGTACATTACAGGCATAGATCTAGGCAGATCAGGGTGTCCATCGTGTGTTGGCCAGGTTTGGGGTTCTGAAGTTTTTGGAGAACCCTTTGATGAGAGCTGGAGAGCCCTTGTTGACCCGGATTATCAGTTATTGGGATCCAGAGCATGAGGTCTTTGTAGTGCAGGGGCACAGGATCGAACTGACAGTCCAGGATGTGTATTTCCTGACAGGTCTCTCGCCACTTGGGATGGTGGGAAATATGCAGCCAGTGTTACCGCAGGGGCGGAACATCATGGAGTTTGTGGAGCGGCATTGTCGACCGGGTCTCCGAGTCAAAGGGACGCGGATACCGATCGGGGACCTAGAGAGACTGGAGACCCGGGCAGTGGCCGCAGCGGTGCTGCGGATCCTGGGCAGCCAGGCGTTCCATCACATCACTGGGGGGCAGATGATGGTCGTAGAGTGCGTGTTGAGTTTGACCTACTATGGGTGGGCTCAAAATGTTGTTGGTGTCGTTAAAACGACAGCTGTTGCTGTGCAAGCGGCAAGTGAACCACGATTGCTCGTATGGGACTTTATTGTGTTCCTTATTTTTTGAGAAGATCTCGACCTTATGACCTCGTATACAGCTCCTATATGGGGGCCCGAGAGAGCCCAGGATGCGCCGGTGGGGGTGGCTACTGTGCAAAGGAGGAGGAGGGGCGGTCGAACGAGTGTTTCGACCTGAGTTCTTTGCCCATTGGGATCAGATGCCGTTATATATAGACGACTATCCCTACAGTGGGATGAGTTATTGTGGGGATCCAGACCTACCACTTCCGCCTGGTCGAGTATGGGGACCTGATGGTAAGTGATAAGTAACTATTATTTTTTGGGCATGTTACAGTTAGTGAATAGTAGATAGGGTACTGATTCCTGTACATTTGGTATGCAGATATAGCTCCAGTAAAACCGGCTGGATATATGGGACGACCAGCAGCATCTGGAGCTGCAGGGCTGAGTGGGTCGAGAGCAGCATGCAATGAGGACACGGCCGCCCTTCTGGAAGACATCTGCCATAGATGTGAGAGGTTGTTGACCGGAGTTTCAGAGCACGGGTGGCAAGACTTAGACGACCAGTACGTGGAGCCATGTATTGGTCTACCCTCAGAATGGCGAGGTGTCATGCGGCGCATGGGGATGGCCGGTCAAGGCATACGTGATCTACGAGCTGCAGGAGCAGAGCCATTGGCTCAGGATTCGCTAGATAGTGAGTAGGTGTGGGTCATGTGGTGCCCCCTAGTGTGTATGTAGGGGCAGGTGGTGCCCCCAGTTTTGAGTTTTTATAACATGCGATGGGCATGTCATATGTATCAGAGTAGATGGACTCTAAAAACATGTTTTTGCGACACATATTATGGATATGCATCTTTGTTAATGATTATGAATGTTATTGTCTTGTATGAAATGCGTGTGATAAATGCCAATCTAGAACATGGTTTACAATACTATCGACATAGTGATTCTATTCTCAAGGTACATGGTTGAAAGTTATGGTTTCAAATTCACGTATCAAGAGTTTCACGTGTAAATATCGTCTAAACAGCACAGGGTTATGCACACGATAAACACCATTTAGTTGCATGACAAGAAGTAGGGAATCCAAACGAACATGCAGATGGAGGATGCGATGAAAGAGGGCATCGACTAAGAGACCACACACTGCATCATATTCGGCCTGATTGTTGGTGGAAGTACCAATGCAGACCCTGTTTGAGAGCACAAGGGCATGCAAGGGGGTGAAAATGGCCCAACCTGCCGAGACTAGATTCCGGGAGTAACGACTTGCACCATCAGCGTAACCGATATAGGGTGGGGACGGGAGGTCCTGCGGAATAGTGTTACAAGACAAAAAATGGGGGGAGGAGGGACAATGAGGGCAGCGTGAGCATACAGAAGACATCGAGCGGAAACTGCGGGAGGGAGTGCGATGATCAGGATGGCTATGACTCATATACAAACTAGAGGGTGGTATATGAGGGCTATAGGAGGTATGGTGGGGACTCGGGCTGCGGAGGTCAACAGAGATACGGGTGGAGTTATCTCGTGTAGGGGCAGAAAAGAGGGGGTCAAAGGTGGAAAAGACACCATATGACACGGTAAAGTTACCTAAAGCATCCGTAGGGGAAGAAAGGCTCACATACGGATCGTCACGGAGAATGACGGAAGGACCGAGAAACAAAGGGTTAAAAGATGGGGAGCCCAGGGTGGTCGCTGAAGGGGGGTCAAGAGAAACAACAGTGGAGGATTCAAGGGGAATGTGCTTCGAGGGTCGTACAAAGGATGATAGGTAAAGAATGGTCGTAGTAGACTCCGTCATCTGAACATCAGGGGGGGGAATGTCGATGGGAGCGGGGGGATCCTCAAGCTGACCCGAAGCATACTGCGCGAGTATGGGAGAGGCGGATTGATTTTTTTCAACCTCATACTCTCGGAATACTTCTAAAGAGGCATGGTAATGCGTCTAGTGAGGACAATGGTGGGAGTAATGGCCATGGACACCGCACAAAGCAAAGGGTTTGCTAGTGCGAATAGTTTTTGGGTTCTTGGTTACGGACGAGGACGGAAGAGAAGGGTCGGAGACCGTAGACTCAGGGAACACGACTTTAACCATGGGTTGAATGCGGGGCAACTCAGGACAAGTATGGGTGGCGTGACCGACGACATCACATAAGGCACAAGGCTTTGCGGGTGGAGGAGGAGCAGGGTCAGTCGGGGTGGCCTTGTCTTTGGATGCCCCCTTGCGGGCTTTGCCTTTCTTTCCTGGAGTTGTCACCATAGGGGTAGGGTCCTGGGGAGGTGCAGGGGGCATGGTAGCGACGGAGGAAGCGAGGGGGGTTGGTTGAACCGGTGTCAAAGAAAGATAGGGTTTGGGGTGACCAGGAGGGGTAGCGGCTGGAGGGTCAAGGTACCAGACGGGTATACCCAGGGTCAGGTTAGGGAGAGAGAGGGTGGCCATGACGGGGACCGAATAGACTCCGGGAGGGGGAGCCAGGAACGGAATCTGACCAACGGGATAATGACCAGGAGGGGCGGCTCCGAGATGGTTAAGGCCTGGGGGAACCGATCTAGGGGGATAAAGGGTTTCAGGGATACCAGCTGTAGGAGAAGGGCCAGAAGGAAGAGGTCTGGCTGGCGGAGATGAAGGGCTAGGAGCGGGTTGCGGTGGGTGAGGTTGAGTCTGAGGTTGCTGACTAGCCGAAGCGGGTCGCTTAAGGGCAGCCCAAGACGATTGCATCATGCAAACATTCGACAAGCTGGGATCAGAGATGTGAGGAGGGGGGAGACTAGGAAAAGTTCCAAGCAGGGAGGAATCTTTATAGACACCGGGAGAGACACTAGTCAAGGAATCGACGGTTTGCCTATTGGCTACAGAAGAGATGGTCGTCTCAGGGGAGGTATGAGACTTTGGCTCATGATAAGTCAGCTGGTCGATGGTGACTATCTTTCCATTGTGAGGAAAAGACATCTTGCGAAAAACCGCGGATGGGACAGTGGACATGGCATAGGTGTAGCTTCGCCCCAATAGAATATTGTAGTCTAGAGGGGCGTCGATGACTTCGACGTCAACGCAAACAGTCTTACCAGCAAGGGTGATAGGACAATTTCGAAAAAGGCCAATGGGCTGGGAGGCGTGGCCGTCACACGCTCGAAGGGTGATCTTGGAAGGGGTCAGCTCAGGAGATCCGAGTTGCTTCCAAACCGAAGCGGACATTACACAGGTGGATGCCCCCTCATCAATTATACACCGAGAAACGTTGGCATTCTGGATTTTGACTGGGATTTGGAAGGCGACGAAAGCAGGAAGAGGAGGATGTTCTGATTGGTGGGCATCGAAAACAATCATTTGGTCATCAGCAGGATCTACAGCACCCACGGCAGATAGTAGAGCCTTCTTTTGGGAAGGGCATGATTGGAGGAGTTCCAATGTGGAAATGGCAGCAGGAGATTGCGCCAAATCATCTACTATGCTATACGAATGAGCAGCTCGACCAGAAGCAGCATTTCGACGTAATGGTCCTTTAGGAATCTTGGTATGAACCTCAACTTTGGGTTGAGGGATATGTAAGGGGCCATTGGATATCGAAACAGGTTCTGTAGAACCTGAAGAAGGGGATTCGGGGGCAAACTAAGCGGGAGGCTTGGGGTACTGGTGAGACCAAGTTTGAAGGTGAAGGTCGACGGGAGGGGAAGGATCAAATTTCATCATGAGGATCTGGTAATCGGAGGAACCAGAAATGGAAGGTGGAGTGGCGACCTGTCTGTCAGGTGGTTGGGTAGCCATGAATCCTTGCTGAGGGAAAGGATAAGTAAACACAGCTGGTTGAGTAGTGGCCACATTAGGGGGAGCATGAGGGGAGGCATGTTGTCCGCGCAATGTGGCTTTAGACTCCCACATCTGCCGCATCTGTGGTAAGAGGGGACAATCGTGGGTGTAATGACCATAAACACTGCAACACGAACAAGGCTTATTTGTGCGAAGAGGCCTGTCCGGCTTGGGTTGAGTGCCCTGTTGCTGGTTAGCAGTGTTAGGGTCAATACCTTGAGGATTGGGCCCACGAGTACCAGGGGCAGATTGGTTTGGATTGCCTCTCCACCTTCTTTGAGAAGAAGGAGGATTAGTCGCGCCCTGCTGTGCAAATACTTGCCCTGGAGGGGGCTGTAGGTGCTGTTGCGAGGTTGGAGGAGGCAAGGGAGACGAAAGCGCATATGCTGGAGGAGCTGGCGCACCAGGCTATGAATAAGGGTAATGGTTAGGTTGGGCAACATTGAGGTAAGCAGGAGGTTGGGCAAAAGGATGAGGCATGCCGTATCCTGGTTACATGCTACCTGGAGGGGGGAAAGTGCTAGAGGTGCTGGCCCCTCCCTGAGGGAGACCATAGCCCATAGGAGGTTGAGCATACGAATGAGAAAGGGCTCCAACGATACTGTCGGCGGAATGAGATGCCCCCGGGGCGTTAGCGCCTCCGGGCCTGGGGAGGTCAGGAAGGACGGTATAAACATAACCAGACTGAGCATAGATCAGGTCATATTTCAAGGCTATTTGGAGGGAGGCTTCTTTGGTTTGAGGGAAATGGGAGGCGACATCTTTGCCAATGGGAGCTAAGAGAGTGCGAAGGAACCAGTCCATATAAACCCAATCTTCGAAGGGGAGCTCAACATAAGCCGTTTCTCTCGTCGCCATTCCCGGACATGAGTGGAAAGGCGTCGAAGAGGTTTGCTTCGAAAGAGGCAAAGCTCCGTACTAGTATCGTGGACGGAGAGGGAGCTCGAAATAAGATAGAAAGTGAAGATAAAAAGGCTTGGGAAATGGTCGCAAAGGTGGTATGGGAAGAGGTGGCCTGGTCAACATACCATTTAGAAGCTTCGCCCGTAAGCGTGCGTTGGAACAATCGAAGATGGATGGAATCATCGGTAATGGAATTGGAGGAACACCACATGTGGAAAGATCGAACATGGTTGGTTGGATCTTCTCCAGCAAGGCCTTCGAACTTAGGGATGTCAGAGGGGAGCTTGGTTGGCATAGCAGGCCAACCAACATCGTGGCGGATAGGGTCATTGATCAACTGATTGAAATCGGGGAGGCTGAGGCCTGCGATGTATGGGAGCAAAGGTGTAGCCGAGGTAGTTCCTGTGGTGGTTCCGCTAGTAGGAGTCCCGGCATTAGGGCCGGGATTACTGCCAACGTCAGGCCCTGGACGAGACATAGTGAAGGTGATAGGGGGAGAACTAGAAGGAAAAGGAGAACCCAATGAATCAGAAGAGGAGTCGGAGTGCGGACTCAGAGGAGGACTGGCTCGACGACGGCGGGACCGAGCAGGTCGATCGACCAGAAACTGAGGGCGAAGGCCAAGAAGTCTCCAGGAGGCGCGCCTTGGGGGCACAATGGTGACAACACAAACATGGCACGAGGGGAAGAAGAACGAATGTCAAAGGCAGGGAGGTGCAGAATCAAGTGATTACAATGTCGAAACAAGGGCAAAAAGGTGCAGTGTCAATTGATTTTAAAGTCTTTGCCTGGTGGTGTAAACTAGGCTCTTATGTGCTTAGGGTGAGTGTGTGGCGTGCGTTAATTTTAATTTTTTAAACCATTTTCGTTTTGAGAGAAAGAGAAAAAGTGTGCTGCGTAACTGAAAATAATGCTGCAAAAACAGTATATAATGCTGAAATAACAGAAAATTAACAGCTACTATTGCATCGATTCAACCCAAAAAGGTGGGTCTCTCAAAACTAATCTAAAAGAGGGAAAAAATATAGTCAAAACACACTAAAAAGAGGCCAATAGATATAGGGTTGAAAGGGATAGGGATCTAAAGGGAGAAGCTACTGAAATGAGGTGCAGATCACAGCCAAGAGGCAGAGGCAAGGTGGCTAGAAAAAAGGAGGAAATCAGCAAAAAGTAGAAGGGGCAAGGAGGAGGCCCTAAAAGTAGATCCAAACAAATCTTCAGGAGGTGATTTGAAAGGGAGAAGAGCTGATTAGAAGAGGTCTGAAAAGGAGGTATCAGATCTGGAAAAAGGGGGGCTGAAACTCTGAAAAAACAGACCTGAAACAGATAAAAACTCTTCCACCAAAAGTGGAGGGTACTGAAGCCCTAGGGGGATATGTACCCACTTAGATGAGAAAAACAGATCAGAAACAGGTCAAAACGGGCTGAGACAGAGGCTGGAAAACCATGACAGAAGCTTCAGAAAAACCCAGAAAAATTGCGAAAAAACAGCAGAAAAATTGGCAGGTCACAGGTTCTGACCTATTTTCTGTGCAGGTCGCAGAAAGTGGGCTGAAAAGTGCGACCTAGAGGTCTAGGTCGCAGTTTATGGGCTGAAAAGTGCGACTTGAAGTTCTGGGTGTCCCGGCGGCAGATTTCCGGAAAAGTTGCCGTCTCAGTTGCGGCTGATGTCTGTCACCTGCGCAATAGGGCCAAGAACACGCGAAAGTTAGAAATTTTAATGTTTTAGGGTTTTATAGGGGAAAAACAACATAAAAATAGGAAAAACAAAAAACTGAACAGAAACCCTAGGGTCTGAAGTAGCTGGATATGCAGGAATATGAAAAACGACAGCGGTCGTAATTGAAAAGCCGTGTGGAGTCACCAATTGTTAGTATGAATCCTTTGTCGAAGTGTACGAAAAAAGACCACTTTAGCTACGCATAACTAATAGCCCTAACATCAAATATGGCTTCTAATATCTTCAGATCTGCAGTTAGTTGATCAAGAAAAGAGCTGCAAAAACCAAATCTATGCATAGAAAGACATTAAGCAGTAAAAAGAAGGGTTTGCTCCATATATCCAATAGACAAGACAAGAACAATTTTTGAAAGAATTTTTTGTATTAAGGGCACCTGGGAGGAAAACAAGAAGATGTTTCCAATTCTCCTCAATGGGATGGGTTCTTGGAAGTCCCCAGCACTTCAGATCTAGCATTTCTCTCTCCTGTTGGTGTAGAAAACCCAGACAAAGATAGAACTCAAAGGGAGCTCACACAGCAAATAATGGAAAATATGACAATGATAATGGCTCAAAGTCAGACCAAGAGTATAGATCCAGAGTGATCTAATAGGTAACAAAAGGTGAAGAATGGTAGGAAAAACCCTCCTATTTATAACAAAATATTGGGTCATTCTAGATCTTGGTGCATGATTAAAATAATGTTAACCAAATCTAGATCCACCTTTTATGGAATATTTTATTATATTTGTTGGAGGGAAAAGGTATTTGACTTGGGTCAAATCCCTTTATTTGTCAATAATAAATAAATAATGATTTATTTATCTTTTTAAGGAAGTGGTTGAAGGATAATCAAATAAATAATGATTTATTTAATTATTTGTGGGTGATTTGGTCATATTTAACAAGGAATATTATCTAAATAAGATTTAAATAATTATTCCTAGAAAATAATAAGATAAATAAAGGTTTATCTAATTAATTTCTTTTTTTTTGGGTTAAACATGACTAGGAATAATAATTAAATTATGGTTTAATTAATTATTCCATGAGGAAAATCAAACAAATATAGGTTTGTTTAATATTTCCTTTTTGGGGCTTCTTGTTTAGACCATAAACAACCTAATAAATGTGGTTTACTAAGTTATTTTACATAGTGAAAGCAATTCTACTTAGGGTAAAATTGGTCTTACATGGTGTACTTGGGTCCATCTAATGATAATAGGTTAGATGACCAAAAAATGGTGTAACACCTTCCCTGCCCCAACTTGAACTCTGCAAGAATTTGGCCTCATCCCCAAGCCCAAAACTGCCTTTTCCTTTTACCAACAAAAAACCCCTAAAAATCATTCCAAACTCCTTGACTAATATACCTAGCCTAAAATTAGCACTCATTTTAGTCATCTCAAGGCTTATTGGTACATTTTTCCTGAGATTGACCCGGAGAGAGCCCTCTCCTATTCTGGTAGGGCTAGCTACCAAACTGAGCGTGGTTTGGTGTTACCCTGAATCCTGCCTTTTCAGCCTGAGGTAGATTTAGGCAATAACAGAGCCTACTATGCTTTATGAATTTATAACTCTTGATACCTTTTGGGGAGAAGTAGCACATACTGCAGTAAATATTCTTAACAAGGCTCATGTTCTTGTGAACAATGATAAAACTCCTTAGGAGCACGGGTATGGTAATCTTCCCACTGTAAAGAATTTTAGAGTTTTCGGAAGAAAATGTTTTATCAAGAAAAATGATGAAAAACTTGGTAAGTTCGTGCCTAGAGGAGATGAAGGAATATTTCTTGGTTACTCTTCTAGAAGTAAAGCATATAAATGTTACAATAAAAGACTTTGGAAGATTTTTGAATGTGTTGATGTTGTAATTGATGAATCTCTCACAACTCCTAAAAGGGAAATAACAACAACAAATGAATATGATGATGATGTATATTTACCCTCATAAAAGAGCAAAAATATTGAAGGAGAACCTAATAAAGCACTAGAAGAAGATATATCTGAAAAGGCTCCATCCAGGTATGTTCAAAAGAATCATCCAGAATCTCAAATTCTGGGAGAAAAGGGATCAGGTGTCCAAACAAAAAGAACTCTTGTAGGATCCCCTAGCTATCTAGCATTCTTATCCACTATTAAACCACAAAATGTAAATCAAGCTAGTAAAGATGAATTTTGGATTCAAACCATGAATGAAGAACTTGATCAGATTGAAAAGAATCATACTTAGGGATTGGTTCCAAGGCCTCATGATAAAAAATTTATTGGAACAAAATGGATATTCAAAAACAAGTTAAATGAAAATGGAGATGTTATTAGAAACAAAGATAGGCTTGTTTGTAAAGGGTATGCTCAAAAACAATGTATAGACTTTGAAGAAACATTTTCTCCTATAGCTAGACTTGAAGCCATAAGAATGCTTCTTACTTTTCAAGTTTTCAACAATTCAAAGTTTATCAAATGGATGTAAAATTTTCTTTCCTCAAAGGTGATCTAGAAGAAGAAGTTTATACAGAACAACCAGAAGGATTCATTCTGGGAAATGATGAAAAAAATATTTGTAAAGTAAAAAAGGCTTTATATTGTCTCAAACGGGCTCCTTGGGCATGGTACTATTGTCTTGAAAAATATATTCAACAACAAGGTTTTACAAAGGGATCTGCTGATAGTAACTTATACATAAAAATAAATAATGATAAAATATTGATAATTGTTGTGCATGTTGATAACATCATTTTTGGAAGTAATGAAGAGTCAATGAGTCAGAAATTTGCTTCTATTATGCAGCAAGAATTTGAAATGTCTTTACTTGGGGAACTAACATATTTTCTTGGCTTACAAGTGGAACAAACAATAGATGGCATATTTCTATTACAAGCAAAATATCTCAAGAAAATTCTAAAGAAGTATGGGATGGAATACTGCAAACCTATGAGTACTCCAATGGTGACTGGATGTAACCTCAATTCTCATGATGATTCTCCCATGGTGAATCAACCAGAATATAGATCCATGATTGGAATTTTGCTTTATCTAACCGGGACAAGACCAGACATTATGCATGCAGTTGGGATTGTTGGATGATTCCAAGCTAATCCAAAAGAGTCTCACCTTTAGGTTGTAAAAAGAATATTCAAATATCTACAAGGGACTCAAGACTTTGGTCTGTGGTATCCAAAGAATGTTGATCTCACTCTTCATGTTTACACAGATGTAGATTGGGATGGAAATGTTGATGATAGAAAAAGCACTAGTGGTGGTGCATTCTATATGGGGCTCTGATTAGTATCTTAGTTCAGCAAGAAAAAAATTTCTATTTCCTTATCTACTGCAGAAGCAGAATATGCAGTTGCCGCATCATGTTGCAGCCAAATTCTTTGGGTGATGTAGACACTACAAGACATTCAAATCAAATATTCACCTCCCATCTCCATTCTATGTGATAATACAAGTGCCATTAGTATCTCAAAGGATCCTGTTATGCATTCTAAGACCAAGTACATTCCTATCAAGTATCACTTCATACGTGAACAAGTGCTTGAACAAAAGGTTAAATTGGAGTATGTTCCCTCCAAAGAACAAGTTGCAGATATATTTACTAAACCTCTTCCTAGGGAAGCATTTGAATATCTCAAACAGATTCTGGGAGTTGTCTCTGCCTCTCTTATAAAATCTTCTTAATTTTGAAAGATTAAATTTGGTACGTTGGTTTCATAAAGGAAAATTTCACATATACGTAAGTTTCTATGCGTAAAACTACATATTGTTTTTGCTCCCAGAAATTCTTTGGGTCAGCTTTTATAATATTTTGTGATGTCATTGGGTAATCTCTGTTGTTGTTCCAATATTCATTTTATTGTATCTTTCTTTGATATTTATCTCCTTGATGAAGATGCTTTGATGAATTGGTTGTCGAAGGTTTCCAGGATGCACAAGTTTAGGGGGAGCACCTGCCTTGTGGAAAAGGATGTGTTGTTGGAATTCTGATTGGTTGTTGTGTTATGATCTCCTGTTTGAGATTCTTTGGTTTTATTTATAAAAATTCATATCTGTAATTTGATGAAAAGGTCATATTGAAACCTATGATGTAAAATTGTTATCTTCTGTCATTTAAGGACTTGTTCAAATTTGTAAACCCACTTGGTTGGGTAGTTAAGTCAAAATTTTTAATTCCACGTGGTTGGACCTTTGATGTAAGCATGAGTCATTGGTGATCAGAAACTTCATACTCGATTGAGTTATTGATTCATGTACTTCATTGAAAAATCGGTCTGCAGATTCAGCATGAACTCAGTGGGGGCATGGAATCTTGTGTTGGTATTGATCCGCCCATTGCCCTTGATGTCAAAGGGGGAGAGTATCTTGGTGTTTGAATAATAGTTATGGTTAATGTATCTATCTGTTGTGGTGATCAAACACCATCATGGTTGCCATCAAGTCCAAAGTGGGAGATTGTTGGAAATATGCTGTAATATGTTGTCCTTGATGGAAACCTACTTGATGAAGTTTTCCTTGATGGAAAGCTACTTGATGAGTTGCCTTTGATAAGCAACCTATGTGTTAAATATGTAAAAATGATGTATCTACAGGTCAGTTTAGAAGTAACAGAGAAAGGAAACCCAGTTAGGATCACAGAAATGATAAATATAATATGTAACAATGTATACATAGGTTTGATGAAGGAAACCCGCATATGGAGGCAATGTATACGCTACTTGGTATATAGGAAACCCGCGTATACATCCAGAATTACTATATACACAGTTTTTGTGAAGAGAGGACACGTATACATGTGGGTACGAAGAAGCAAAGTTGTGTATACCTTTTGCACTCTAAAATTATGACACCAAGGGGCATTACCATGGTATTAGCCCACAGTATTGAGCATTGTGTCGTCTATTTGATTCTGTCCAAGAATATCATCGGCACTTGTGTGGTTTTGGCTCATGGTATTGGTAAAGGCTAAAACTATATAAGGAGAAGAAGATCATAGTGTATAGTGTGCATGTGTAAGGGTCATTACTGAATACTTCTCTCTGAAGTATATCTACATGGAATGAACTCTATTTTATTGGTAGATATGAATCTATGTTACACCCTTGGATACAATGATGGATCAAGATCTCTAGACCTAAAATGACTATGTACTTTTTATTGAAGAGATGATTATATCTGTGACATGGTGCATGTTTTCTGAAGTAAAGTGAAGAAATATGGGTAAGTATATAGATCTAAAACATTATGCAAAAATATTTACAGATCTATATGCTAGTTCATCTCGGTAAAAGCGTGTATCTACGCAAATTTGTCTCAGAAAAAGCGTTTATGGAAGTTAGGGTTTTCTGAAGCTTACTACTGAAGTTATTTGTTTATTGCTGTTGTATTTCTATTGTATGTCAATGAAGTCTTCATGTAGATCTGGGTTGCTTGAATACTGTATATGCTGCTAAGTTGAATAGGTACAAATCAGATCAATGAGTGATTAAATATGTTTAATGATGACTGACTGATTAAGGGTTGTGCAATACTGAAAAGATATCTGACTGAAAGCCTAAAATTTGGTTCTGAGACTGACCATATTCTGGAAGATCAGTATTCTCAGATTTATACGTAGGTTGGTGTGAAGGAAAGCACATATACACGTGGTATCAGTAAAGTAAAGTATAGTATGCATGTTAATATAATGAATGATCAGGGTTAAGATTGTTTCTACATGTTGATTATGAAATCTGGGTTTATTATTGTGTTCTGGTTACAGTAATTTCACTGTTCTGATTGAAATTTCGGTTAAGTATATTATTGATGATTTTTATGATCAGTTGTGTTGAAGCTATGGGATCTAGTGTGAAAATTGATAAAATGTGGTCTGCAGTGGTTCTGAGGGTTGAAGCTTTCAGTGTGGAAGAATAATCTTCCTACAATTAGAAGTTGGTGTTATGATTAGGGGGTTGAAGCTCCATTGCAGTAGCGGCTGGTAAACGAGATTAAGGGGTTGTAGCTGCCTTCCAGTAGTAGCTGGATAATCAGAGAAGGTTGCAACCTTCTACAGGTAGATGCCTGCGTACTGATATAAGTCAACATTAGTATAATATTGTAAGCAGTTTTCCATATAATAAATATTGAAGACAGAGATGACAACAACGATGGTTTTCTCCCGAATTGGGTTTCCACCTTAAATCTTGGTGTTCATGTGTGATTCTCTTGTGTGATGATTTATTCTACTGCTATTGCACATATTTACTGCTTAACTATTTGATGCATAACTGATAAGTTGAGTTAAAGATTGTTTTTGAAATTTTATCTAACAATAAAGTTATCTCAGTATACACAAGTTTTTGTTGGCATATCCACGTATATACGCTATTTGGGTTCATTAAAGTCACATATAGAATTCAATAAAAAAAAAGAAAAATATTTCATTTAGCTATAAATACTTATTCAACACCCCCCCCCCCCCCCCCGCCAAAAGTATTTTTCCCGACAGGAAGCACCAACTCCTTAATCTTTACAGGCACTAACCTGAAGGAGGCTCCAACCCACTAGATTTGCAAGCACCTACCTGCTCAGCCTTTCAGATCCCTTTTCATCTAATTTTAGAATTCAGATCCATGGAAATTAAAATATTTTAGAAACAACTATTTAATTCTTAGACCCACTCACTCTTTTCTGCAACAACTTTTCTTCCTTTAATTCACTGATTTAATACATTTTTCTTTAGATATGCAATCTTTAAATTATACAGTTTTGGTTCCCCCTTACTCTCTTCGTTCAGACTAAGCTTCATATTTTTTTATTTATTAATAACATCTATTTCTCTTAATTTTTCATGGGAACACTAATTTCTTGCATTGTCTTATTTCCTTTTATAGATGTTGCACCTTTAATTTTTCCTTCAAAAACTGTTTTTAATCACTTAACTATATTTTGGCACTCGAATTCCAAATACATGTTCACAAAACTTGATGGTTAGGTACTATGTGCACATGATCAAAAGATTGAACCATGGGATTAAGCTCAAAAGGAGGCTTAACCCTGGACCAAAGAAGTTCACCCAACTGTTAAAAATACAACACATCTACAAGTGTGGAAAATTATTTAATTTTAATTGATGACTTAAATGTCACCACGATACTCACTCCTCCTGTCTATCCAAGAATTAACAAATGGTGGTCTACAATTTGTCACATATGTGATTAAATGACCCCCACCTTTTCCAAGCATGCCAACCTGATCCTGTGAGTTGATTAAATCTGACAACTGGGAAAATCATCGTGAGGCCCCCTATATATCTGACAATTAATAAGGGGGGTTGTTTGTGATCAATCACTTGTCATATACAACAATTGACATTATTGATTATTTATTTGTCAGCCATTACTTGAATTTCAGATGCTCGGATGTCTACAATCTTGGAACCTTATCTATGTGGAACCTCAACATGGGTATTCAACACTTAATTAGATTTCGATCCAAACACTTTGTAATAGTGAATTTTGTGTGGAATTTCGGATCACAGGATTATATGCTAGAACCAGATACACTTGAATGAATCTTGCTATAGTGACCACTTTACCATGAGAATGGTGTTAATTCATGGACCTAGGGATTCAAAATTTGACACATTCTCCATGTATCAAGTTTCTTGCACTCTTCAACTCTTAGATGCCCAGATTGCTTCACAATGGAACATGTGCCAAAAGTCATATCTAGATAATATACTTATCTAATACTTTGTTAATGAAGCATTTCATGTACACATTTGGACCACCAGATTCCTTTGTAGTATTCTTCCGCTGAACTCCAAAACATAGAAAAAACGTTGAAATATTTTAACACTATGAAGATTCAAGAAACAAACCCTTAGCGTGAATCCCACAAATCTGCCACATCATCTACCATGTCAACACCCTACCACAAGTCATGCCACATCACCACCACATGTCACTCGAAAAAATTCCACTTGACTACCCAAAATTCAAAATCCATCTGCCACTTGTAGTCACCATAGAGTTCATTGGAGATGACTTTTCATCAAATCTCTTACATGCACATTTATAGGGAACAAAATTTGGTTGCAAACACCCTGTCAAAGAAGGGTATTTGGTTGGATCCAGTAATAAAGTTCACATCTTTCAACCAATGCTTCATGAAAAATGTAGGGAGAATTAATATCACTTAGCTTCTTTGGAATGAGCATAGGAACAATGAAGATCTTTCTTTGATACTTTCGATGGTTTAAGAATAGTTCTTTTATGATTGCCTATATTTTTATTGGTAATGTGAATGAGATACTAGACTAATGTTAGAAATTTCATAGATGATATATAAAAGTATAATAAGTTTCTTATGATGATGATGAGGATGTAATAACCATAATGTTTTATAGGTTTTAAGTGATGATAGTGAAAACTCAATGCCGAATCCATGAAGATGTAACTATATTTTTAATGAAAATCATAGTTGTTTTTTTTAAACAAGTACAAATTAGGTTGTTATTTCATAGTAAATATAGTATTTTTTCAATAAAATTAGAGAAAGTAGCTCTTTTTATAATTTTTAATTAAATTTACTTTCTCATGATGTCATAAACCTTAAACGGAGAGTTGGGTTTTTTATAATTCCAAAAATTTAATTTTGATATTAACATTTTTCTTCTTTAAAATTATGTAAAAGAGATCACAAAAATATCCTAACATTCTCCATTTCTATAATTTTGTATTTTTTTGTCAATTTTCTGTGATCCTCCAGGCTTGATTTGTGGCTTGAGGAGTCATGAGCCAGGGGCATATAATCCGTCAAAGTCACCCAGGGATCGCACCCGTCCTAGGCCACACCATCCCTAAGCTGACTGGATTTTTTAAGCATGTTTCCTCCCCCTAGCACATGTCACAACCACTCCCCGCGAGGTTCGATGTTGGGTCGCCTCGCTAACAAGGTCCATCCTCAACTGATTGTGCTAATGGGACTTGAATCCATTCCTATAATTTTAATTAAAAAATCAAAATTTTATTTTTCATTTTTACATTTTTTATTGAAATTTTACTAAACAGAGACACATTTTACAATCTAGTATGAAGGAGATGTGTAATTTCTTCTACAATCAACCTCAACTCCAAATTTATATATATCCCTTTTAAAACAAAAATAAAATTTTCTAAACAAAAAATAATATATTATAAATAGTATAGATCCATATTTACCACAGATCTTGCAAAATCTAAGAAGGATAAAATATCTTGAGGTGAAAACTTCTTTTAAAGTGCAAAATTTAACACTGAGAGTGAGATTATTGATGTTTTATTATAATTTTTATTATACAAACCAAAAATTTATATTAATTTTTGATTTTTCTTATATCCAACGTGAAACATTTATTTATGGTTGAGAGTAAGTGAAATATTTTTACCGCTTTTCCCTAGTATGGCTTCAAAGAGTGAGAATATTTATGTTTTATAATACTTTTAACTAGCGATTACACCAGATGTTGCAAAGGAAACACCGTAAGTCGATAGCATATGAAGGAATAACGTAGATTAGTACATATGTGATATGTTGCAATTTGAGTGAGATAAATCTTAATGTTATTCAATAAGGTCTTCAAATCCAATGTTAAACAATAGAGATTTGTTGCAATGTAAGTGTTATGACACAAACATGTCACAATAGGGATTTTCTTATATGAATATGCTAATAGCCTTAGATATTGCAATGGCTAGCTAACTAGAATATATCATAAAATTTATACTACTACAATCAAACTATTCTCGACTCAGTAAGTGTTTGCAGAATGACAAAGCATGACATAGATATTGTGAAATGACCTAATAAACTACCTAATAAGCTCCTCCATTTGTGAGCTAAAAATAACAAAGTTCTATATGATCTTGTGAATGGTGCCCCAATTAAGCATATGGATGCTTTTCCTACTTAATGAGAGCAAAACTCTACTACAAAAATGAAAAATTGATCTTATGAACGGAATAAACTTCATAGGCTAACTTTTTCTTCCTGTTGGGCTTAAATATTCTTCATCTTAATATTTTATTGACAACAACTGTGGAAATTCCATATTCAACTTAGTGGCATCTAGTTCACTATTACTTTTCATGCTTAACTTAATGCAGTTGTTACTTTGTGATCTTCGTTTTTGTCCTTCTTTATTTACATTACTTCTCACACATTGTATCCACATGTACACTTTTTTATTTCCATTTCTCAAATTTATAACTATACATACGGTCTTCACAGATGATTAGGTGATTTCATCATTTTAAAACTTGTTATTTATACATATGAATATCCAAAAAAAAAAAAACCTGAAGCACAATCCAAACATTAAAACAATGTCACAAATAAGAGAATCAAACTATAAACACTAACTAAAAACTAAATTATATTTTTTTCATTGTGTAGTGTTAATTGAATTGAATCGTGGATGACGCAAAGAAATTATCAGTTTAATGGTGTATTCCTCATTATTTTTTTCATTCGTATTTGTAATTCACCCCAAAAATCAGTTAAATTTCCCAATTATTCCATATTAACTCCCATGAATACTCCTACTAATTTCCAATGATTTCTTTCTCTTTACTAAATTTTCATACAAATGTACTAATTCAAATAACCAGGATGGTAGAGTAAAATTTCAATCATGAGTAAAATGCCTATGGAGTGATCCTTGCTCTCTTTTTCCAAGGATCAAACAATTTAAGTAGATAATATGCAATTTAAAGTGTGATGGGGGTAAGAGCACATGCTCTATAGTAAATATTCAATAAATACAATGACCATGTTTTCTTTAAAATAACTAATGTATTTCAATGAACGTAATAAGCCTATTTCATTATTAAATTGAGATAAATTAATCTTAGGGTGATATTATTTGAATTTAACATAGGTACTTTTCACAAAGAAATGAATCCCTGAAAATTTCGTTAATGCATAATTCACTTTATAAAAATGTGAGAACTTCTTTAATACAAGAGGATAAGTCTTGTTAAATATGAATATATTCTAAACAATAGAATACATCTAGAAAATCCTAGTTAGGTAGTTGCTATGTTGGTGAAATAAAATGTAAATCATAACAAAAATACTAGAATATATATAGAATAACCTACCTAACAAGCTCCTTCATTTATGAGCTAAAAATAATAAAGTACTCGATGACCTAGTGAATGGTCCCGCAAAAAATCATGTGGATGTTTAGTCTTCTTAAGAAGAGAAAAAATATACTACAACAAAAGAAAAATTGATCTTAAGCAAGGACTAAACTCCATTGGTTAACTTTTTATTCTGGTTGGACTCAAAGAATCTTGATCTTAATATTTTAATGACAACAACTATGGAAATTTTGTCTTCAACTTGGTGGCATCCAATTAATTATTAATTCAAAGAGCAATGATTACTTTTTCCTATTGTTCAAGTGTGAACTGTGTCCACTTGAAAGTGGGATGAATATATTCTTTGTACATATGCAATATTTCATTATGTCTCATAATAGATGGGTTTCTAAAGTTCCATATGCTAATGCAATTCCTATTATGGAACCAAAATACCATGAATGACCCAGATTTGTCAAAATGGGCACATGAATAATGTGAAAAAATCATAGAATACCATGAGAAATAATCTTGAGCGTACCATATGTCAATGCAAAAAATATGGGTTGGGATTCAAGACACTAGAATGTAATGCAAAAAAATGATTTATTCACCAAAAAGAAGGGAATATCCTCAATTGAGAGTCAACATTGAGTGTAAGAGTCCCTAAAGTCTGGCGATACATGATTAAATTAATGCAATTGTTACTCTGCAATATTCATTGGTGTCCTTTCATTACATTACTTTTTACGCGTTCTATCCACATGTACGCTTTTTTATTTCCATTTCTCAAATTGTATATGTATACATACGTTTTTCACACATAATCAAGTGATTTCATCACCTTAAATCCTATTATTTATACATACAAATATGTAACAAAACAAACCATGGAGCACAATCGAAAAATTAAAACAAAGCCGCAAACTAGAGAACCAAACTGTAAATTCTAACTAAAAAATGAATTATATTTTTTCCATTGTGTATTTCTAATTGAATTGAATCATGGATGATGCAAAGAACATACCATTTTATTGGTGAATTCCTTGTTGTTTTGGCCATTGGTGCATGTAATTCACCCAAAAAATTAGTTAAATTTCCCAAATCTTCCATATTAACTCCCACAAATGCTCCTACTGATTTCCTACGATTGGTTTCTCCTTTACTAAATTTTTATACAAATGTACAAATTCAAATAACCAAGACGTTGAAAAAAAATATCAATAATGAGTAAAATTCTCGAGTTATGGAGTCAACTTTCCTCTCCTTTTCATGCTTAACTTAATCATATTGTTACTCTATGATCTACATTCGTCTCCTTTCATTACATTACTTTTCACACATTGTATCCACATGTACACTTTCTTATTGCCAGTTCTCATATTGCAAATGTATACATAGGTTTTTCACACATGATAAATTAATTTCATTATTTTAAATATTTTTATTTGTACATATAAATATCTAAAAAAACAAACTAGGAGCACAATACAAACTTTAAAGCAAAGCTGCAAACCAAAGAAAGAAAAACTCTAAACTCGAACTAAAAAATGAATTATATTTTTTCCATTATGTATTGATAATTGAATTGAATCGTGGATGGCACAAATGACTTATCAATTAAATGTCAACTTCCTCATTGGTTTGGTCTTTTGTTCCTATTATTCACCCAAAATATCAATTAAATTTCCCAAATCTTCCATATTAACTCCCATGAATACTCATGTTGATTTCCTATGATTTTTTTCTCTTTACTAAATTTTCATACAACTGTACCAATTCAAATAACCAGGATGCTAGAGTGAAATTCCAATCATGAGTAATATGCTCGAGTTGTGGAGTCATATATCCTCTCATTTTCTAAGGATATGACAAGTTAAGTAGATAAGAAGCAATTTAAAGTGTGAAATGGGTAAGAGCACATGCTCTATACTAAATATTCATGGTAGGATCATTTTGTAACACAAAATACTGACATATAGTTTGCTGCAAGATGGAAATTCTCTACCAAATCGAACAAAACAGGGGAATCACTCTATGCAATTCAAAAAAAAATTCATGTACAATAATATATTTAATTCAAACCATTTTTTTCACATACAATAATTAATTAAAGTTTCACCTCACTCTTCTCAAATATAGATATAAAATTTTCACATAAAAATATCAAATTTGACCTAGATCTATCAATGAGCACATGAAAAATGTAGTAAAAGTAAAGGAGGTCCTCAGAAGTCCATGACCAATACTCTTGATCATACCAGATGTCAATGCACACAAGATGAGGTTCTTCTCACTACTGCATTGATGTAATGCCATCAAACCGAATCTTAAAAAAATGTCATGTAAATAAAATAATTTATGTAGACCATACTCGTCGATACAAAATGTTGGGACCGAAAGACCATGGTTGAAACAAATTTGACTGAGATGGGCACATGAATAATATGAAAAAGGCATAAAAAAAGGAGGAATACTCTTGATCATACCATATGCTAATGCAATAAGTATGGGGTGGGATTCATGATAGTTTAATGCTATGTCGAAAAATGGTTTATTCGCCAAAAAGAAAGAAATCCCCTAAGTTGATATTCAATGTTGAGTGTAAGAGTCACCAAAGTATATGGTGATACATGCTTAATGCAATTTTTACTCTGTTATCTCCATTCATGTCCTCCTTTAATTACATTACTTCTCACACATTGTATCCATATGTACACTTGTTTATTGCTAGTTCTTAAATTGTATATGTATACATAGGTTTTTTCACACAAGATGATATGATTTTAATCATTTTAAATCATGTTATTTATACATACAAACATCCAACATATAAGGAGGATTTTAACATAAATGGATAACTAAATGAAAAACTCTCTGACATCAAAATAATAAAAGGGAGAGATCCAATTCTAAAACTTGTAAAATTTGATCTTATATCTTCTTGAGTAAAGAGTAGATTTTTACAAATTGATTACCCAAAATGATACAAAATAAAAACATGATTAAGTCTTGAACAAAACTCCTTATCAAATCCAAAGGGATCTAGAATTTGATGGTAATTATTTTTTCTCTCTTGATGATCTTTAATACTTCTTGTTAATGAAAGAGTGGAACATGAATTTATCTTTAGAACTTACGCAACAAAAGGAGAGGTGTGGGATTTATCACACCATTACACTTTATTATTTTCAACAAGTCCTTTATTTATTCTCTCACCTTGACTTGTGAAGTTTCCAAAAATATCAAAAAAGGGGGTGCATGCTCATTTGGAGGTGTCGTGTTCTCTATTTTCACTTGATCGAGTTGAGGGGTGTATCCTTATTAGGAGGAGTTTTGTTCTCTATTTTCAGTTGATTGAGTTGAGTTTTGGATGAGACCCAAATTGTGGCTCTGCATTGTTCTTTTGTGACCAAATCTATTTTTTCTTCCTTTCGAGTGTGTAGAGCTCCAAAATTATACTTGGATGGGGTAGAAGTATTAGTATTTTCATAGGTTGAGATCCACTATGTTGTTGATTCTTTTGATTTCTTTACAATTGTATGAAATATTATTTATCATATCAAATTGGACACTAATTTAAATATGAAAGGGTTTCTTTGACTTGCAGAGTGTATGTACTCATGGAAAGAGATACATGTTAAGGGGACTTACTAATAATAGCGAAGGGATTGAAAGTGGCTCCAATGTTCCAATTCAAGTCGAATCTCCTAAGTTAGTCACTTATCAAAATCCATATCCACATAGATCTTGGCATAAGTGCAAACTCTACCATTAATTTGGGCATGGGTTATATAAAGACCCATATTCTCTCTTACAACTTTGAAAATTCATCATTCTAAGAGGTGTAACCGTCTAATTCAAATGGAAGAAAAATAAATATCAATGTCATAATTGAAATACAAAATACAATAATAATAAAATATTCTAAATGTAACAATCTAAGAGGCTAATTCAAACTAGAACAATACGAAATAAAAAATTTAATGATAAAATAAAATTTCTAGATATAACAGTCTAATTCAACTAGGAACAAAAGAAATATCCATACCATAATTGAAATAAATAAATAAAATCAAAATATTCCCTCAAACTCATAGAAGAGTGAACATATATAAAATTGCATATATAAAAACAAAATAAATTTGGCTAATAATTTCTTGTTAAATGGAATAATATATTAAATTTCCATAAAAGACCCCAGTCAAATTTGGAGATGACAAATAATGGGAAAGGAATATTCCCTCAAACTCATGCAATAGTGACCATATATAAAATTGCATATGTAAAAAAAAAAAAATGGCTAATAATCCTTTCTTGTTAAATAGAATAATATTAAATTTCCATAAAAAACCCCAGTCAAATTTGGAGATGACATCGATTTTTTTAAAATCAAATGATTTTTGTTTAGGACCATTCTTACCATAATAGAAAAAATTGATGATAAAAGAAGCAAAAACTTGTCAAAAGTGGGAGAGCCGCCTATTTGGAAGCCGACGAGACCTGCACCAAAAAATTCTCTTGGGCAATAAAATTTGTATACGGTACGGATTTGAAAAAAAAATTCTCATCGAATCACCAAACTATTGAACATATTATTTTAAATTCTCACCATATTTTATTCCTTTTATCCATATAAACAAATATTTTTCAGTCTCGTGGTGGCTTTAAATAGCAAATGCTTCTCCCTTCCTTCCAACCATGCATTGTAGCTCTTACGAAGAGTATGTGCATTATGGATTTTCCTAATTTTTCTGTGTCCCTCCCTTTTAGGGTCGCCAGTGGAAGTGTTGCCACAATAGCTATTTTTGGTTTAGTCTTATCTTTCCTCTTCAAATGGTTATTACACAAGAGAAGAATTAGTGTCTGATTTCCTGCAGGACCCTTTCCATGGCTTATCATCGTAAATTTGCACCAATTGATACCGCCTGCTCACCTTGACATTACATGTGTTGCTAAAAAATACATATGCACTTAGGCTTTGTTCCCACTATCATCGTTTATTTTTCTGAGATGGCCAAACACTTTTTTAAATTTTTATTTGATGTTTTCCAACTAACCTCCAACCTCTGCTGAGAAATACATATTTTACAATTCTAAGGATATGGAGTTTGTTCGCTCCATATGGATATCATTAGAAGAAAATTAGAAAAAAATATGTGTCACACAATTTCTCGACGCCAAAAGGATCGATTCCTTTAGGCGCATGAGATAGGAAGAGGCATCTATCACAATCCGCTCCATTTGGGAGAAGAGCAAGAGATACAAAACTGCAGTTATTAATAGTAAGAGTGACAGAATTGTAATTATCAAAGAAACCTCGAATAAAAATCCAAACATTAAAACAAATTCGAAAACCAGAGAATGAAACTATAAACGCACAATAAAAACATTAAAAAAAAGTCGCAAACCAGAGAATGAAACTATAAACTCTAACTAAAACATTAATTATATTTTTTCCGTTGTATATTGCTAATTGAATTGAATCGTGGATGACCCAAAGAACTTACCAGTTCAATGGTGACTTCCTCATTTTTTTGGTAATTTGTGCCTGTAAATCCCCCCAAAATATCAGTTAAATTTCCCAAGCCTACCATATTAATTCTTGTAAAGTCAGGGAACAAATAAACAGAGCAAAAAATAAGTGGATCTCACCGAAGGAGATGCTACCAATTTTTCGCACCATTCTGTACTTATTGCCTACTCGTGACTCCATGTAACATAATCAAATCTATTGTGCCTATTCTAATTACTGAAAATGAATGCTAAAAACTTCAGAGAAAGCTTCTTCCAAGATGTGGGCATCCTCGTCATATCGGTTTTGAGAGGAAGGTAGTTATTATTAACTATTAAGTGATTATTGACCTGTAACTATTATTAATTATTAATTAACTATAATATGATGGTTTACTATTGTTCAATCATCTAACATTAAATATAAAGGTGAGAAGTGGTGCAAGGTGGCACCTAGGGGAGTTGTTTTCAAAGAGGAATGCCTTACGGTGTAATTAAACAAACCAAACACAGATATTCAATTTTATTTTTTATTATATTTGAAGTTTATTTCTATTTAAATATATTAGAACGCGTTTCAACTCCAAGTTGAACACAAATATACTTACACATCTCTCTCATATTGGGTTGTAAAATGAGCCTCTCCCCTCAACAAAACACACACACACAGATATATATATATATATATATATATATAGCATCAATAATCCCACTCTCACTATGATTTTCATTGTTGATATTATAACTCAGTATAAATGAGATGTGGTAGAAATATTTTACTCTCACTCTTAATATATATATATATATATATATATATATATATATATATATATATATATATATATCTGTGTGTGTGTGTGTGTGTTTTTTTTTTTTTTTTTTTGATGTCCATGTGAAATAACATAAGTTTATACCATGTTTAAAAAGAGATAAAGTAATTAAAAGTTAAAAAAAAAATATTATATCTTCACTTTTGAGGGTAAAAAAGATGTATAATTCTTTACTTTTACTAATATTTCAAGATAACACTTAAATAAACTATTTGAATAAGACCCATATTAAGGAAAATATTTCAATGTAAACTATGTTTATACTAACAATTGCACCAAGTTTTTCAAAGGAAACGTCATAAGGCATAAATTCCAGAAGAATGTATTCCCTCTCAACATTACAAGGTTTACATCTCCTAGTGGCCAAAATTCTAATATGTATTTAACTTCTTGTATATATCATCGATTTATATTGATATTGACAATCACAATAGACCATTGTAATAATTTACATGGTGAAGAACCCTCTACACGGTTGAAGGCCTTGATTATTCACACAATTCAATAAACCACCAACCACCTATAACTTACCAACACACAACTACCCAACAAAAATTAATTAAAAAAACAACAACTTAAATTTTTTATTTTAACATAAGATTATTTTATTTTATTTTTATATTTTTTTAAAATTTACTTAACTACTGAACAAAAATTGATTAAAAAAACAACACAATTTTTTATTTTAACATAGGGTCAGTTTTATTTATTTTACTTTTTTATCACCTCTCATTGGTTTTGAATTTATGATGAATTTTACGACAATTTTTTTTCTTTCTAACAAATAGTTCTCCCTTTTCCAACAATTTTGTAAATTATTTTATGCTAATGGGGGAGTATTGTCATTTGTGTAACATTCACAACCCTCTAGTTTTAAACTACCTTTTTGTCATATTTTTTTCGTAAAGAATACTTTGTTATATGCAATAGAAAATCTTAGTTTTTTTGGCACCCTCACTAATCCACACATCTACTTTTAAGGTGTCATTCATTGTCTTCTTTGTTAGGAAGATCATATCTCTCTTTTTCTATTTTTCTAAGAGTGGTTAGTATATCCTTCGATAAGACCCCGTTGGAATTAATATACAATTATTTTATATTATGTTCGACTTCATTTAAATAGGCTAATTAATTTTCTTTATGATGTTAAGACCATCCTTTCATGACCTATTTTCGTCTGTAAGTGTTTTTTATAAATTGAGCCATGTAAGTGTGACCATTTGTCCTCGAACATCCTATTTAGAAAACCAAGAGTGGTTGAAACAATGTGGGTGTGAATGTTTATTTGAATCGACTAGTGATCTAAGAAAAATGGGGATATGATTAGACAATTTGTTGTGAGATATTCTGAGGGTTGATAAAATCATTCGAAATGAGGATCATATTGAAGAATTTGTATTGGATCTTTTTGATGTCCAAAGTGGTCCATGGAAAGCCAGGAAACCTCTATTTTGAGGCTACTAGAAGTATTTGTGCTCGATCAACAAGAATTTCTCTCGTTTCCGCATCTCCTACAAATTCTTTCATCTTTCCCCAAGAAGACTTGGGTTTAGGTTTCCTATATTTTCCCAAAATCAGATTGTATAATCCAAAATGAATAACACTATAGCAGTGATAGTGCAACATGTTTTTGCTAGAAGATGATTAAAGCCTTCAACAAGTTTGTATAGTGTAATGTTGTGGATGAATTAGTGATTGTTTAATGATGTGCAATTTGAATCAATAGAGAATGTATGATCATTTTTATAAACTATGCATATGGTATGGTGAAAATACAAGTGCACTCTTGTGAAAATGTGTTAGAAATATATACAATTATATTGTAATTGCATCACCAACCTTAGCAAGGAACGTATACATTTCTACTCAAGAGTTTTGAAAAAATCACCTAAAGTATGTAGGGAGATATTGGTATGGGATCTCATCACCAGTTGTAGTGTGATTTGGAGTAAGTACGCACTCTAGAAAATGAATGATATAATCCCTATGAATTGAGATGGTATTATGGTGGGGATTGACTCCAAATTTTTGACACAATGTTTATAAACCCTACATAAAAACTCCTAAGAAAAATTTGAATGTAGACGTGGTTCATCTTTTCGAGATGTTGAAAAGGAAAATATTAGGCGCAATATACAAAAATGAGTGCATTGCTTAAAGGTGTTGAAATTGTGTGGATCTCTATCGTCAGAAATTGTTGTATGTGTCTTGTTGAGATCAAGAAGAGCCCAAACACCATGATATCTTGCACTATGCTTGTGCTTCTTGGAATGAGAGATAAATATTGATACTCGAAAAAGGAAAGTGAAGGGAAGATGCAATGCTTGTTTGATGAGAATGGACGTTGATATTTTGATGCTTTTAGAGGTATTGTGACAATTTCCTATGGGCATTGTCATCTAGATATTCTAGAAGCCATCAGGACTCAAAATTGATTACTATAACATGCTACAACAATATACCATTGTTGTAGATTTTGATCTATCTTCAACTCCCTCGTATTCATCAGTAGTGTGAGCGATCAATACTATCATATGAGTAATACATTTTTCCTGATTTAACGGAACATATGATTCATGAAAAGAAAATGAGAAATATCAGACTTGAAATTTTCTCTCTCCGTAAAGTTTTTGATACATAACTTAACTCATATTTCAAATTTTTTCAGCTTGGCCAAGTTATGATTTTAGTCAGGGTGGATGATTATGACAGAATGTTGTTGGAGAATAAAATTTCTTCCACATCATTATTCTTCATTTGGGATGATTGGAAGGATAAATTGTTATCATCAATAAATTCTCTTTCAAGGTATATAAAATGACGGGAAATAGAGCAAGATATTTGCTAGCTAGTGTGTGCCTTTGAATTATTTGGTGTCAGAAAGAACAAGTATGATCGATTTTGTAATGCATTTAACAATGAATTTTTATGGTTTAAGGGTATCAATGTTGGATTTTTGCAAATATGATGAAATACCATGAAAATCAGTATTCAACTTTCTTTTTTGATGTCTTCAAAGTAGTCTTCTATTTTTTAGGAAATAATTTTATTGAAAAACTAGGAAATATGTATTCCTTTTGGTTGTCGGATGTAAGGAAAATGATAATTGGGTAGAGACAAAACTCATCATATGGGATATCTATGGAGTTTCCAACGAGTTAGTTTTTGTTTTCAAATTTTCTTTTAATCGATATGCATAGAATAGTTGTTTTAACCATAAATATAGACATAATTATTTGGCTAATGTTTCAGTTTACTTATAACAACTACAACAAGAAAATTGCGTACAATTTGATCTCCATCTCTAGAAAACAAAAACAAAATCCTCGCAAACCATGTAGGTATAGAATGTGAAAAATGACCTCATTCGTGTACAAGAACATGATCCCAAAAAACAATTCCTAGATTTTCAAAACCCCAAGAGATTGAATATTTTGTTTTGGAAAATTTTGTTCAAAAGGTTTTTCAGTAACATGCAGAAAATTTTTTCACTTCTATGTAAAGCTACAATCTAATTGTTGAATTCATTATTGGCTGAAGAACGAAAACAAAAATGTATACAATATTAAATGCGGGGAATAAGCATATGGTAAGGAGGAGGTAAAATGTACCTTCCAATCGACCCAGAATTTAGTTTATTCGTGACCTTGAAAGGAATGATCCTATTACTTAAGCACACTCGTTCATCTAGACATTTACTATGGTGAAAATGCCATTGAGCTAAACCACTACAATTGAAATCTAGAAGGACTTATGAGAAAATGGACTAATCCTTGTACAAGAAACCCTCTTTTAGAGAACTGAGAGGGGAATAAGCTTCCCCATTAAGCCATCAAGAAATCACTCGCAAGAAGCGATTGTTTGATTAATTTTAGAACATGCCCATCACGCACTCTAACTATTAGTTTTATCTTAACTACTAACTATTAATCCTAGGGCCTAAAAATATTCAATCGTCTAACATTCCATGCAATGGTGTAGACACTAGCATATGAAATAGTAACATAGAATAAAGAAGTAAAACTTTTATGCAATTTTTTTATTTACTGGAATTTATTTTTTATCATCTGTTCTATTTGATGGAGATTCAAACCAAGCCAATATTCCAAAATATGATCAAAATGAAGGTAATGCACAACACCTCCTCCATAGGGTTTATGAAAATTCTCTTTATTAAGATTCAAAAACTGTTATAAGTTAATGATTTAAATCAAACATTTCATAGCACAAGTAATCTCATATCACCTTTAATTCATAATGAAATGGATAATAGTTTTTGTTATAATGGATTCAAGATAATGTATGTGCATTTTGAGTCATTTTTATGTCAATTCTAATATTTTTTCACAATTTTGTTTTTGTGATCAAGAGTATAGAATTTTAGGATGATGTTCTATGTGCACTAAAATACTTATGAGGTCAAGCACTATGTATGGGGTTTCATTTTCAAGATATGATTTTTCATAGTAAGGAAGATTTCAAAGCTTTTCTAGAGTGGGCAAAAGACTAGGTTATTGCACTATCCATTGGCCATGTCTCTTGTCGATTTTTTAATATTTTAATATATTCTAATATCTACATTAATATAAAACAAATCATGCAATTGAATTGAATTTTTTCAATTATCTTTAAATTGGATCCACATGTATGTCATACCAATTCAATCTTCGTTTACACTTTTGGGACTTAAAAATCATTCTTTTTACACATTTTGGACTTCAAAGTCACCTTATAATTAGATTGAAGTTCATATTTTGTTTTTCTATCAAATTCGATTAGGTAGCCAAAGCACACTCATAAAAATTTGAGTTGCAGTTTCATGTATTTAATAAAATTATTTAACACATCATATCCACATTATTTGGTAAGACAAATTTTGGAAATTATATTGAATGTATGATCTAATATTTACCATTGACCATTTCGGAATATTAGGAGTTTATAAGTTTTTTTTGAAGTGTTTGAGATGATCTTCTTGATCTCTTTAGATCAAGTATATCATATAATAACATAAAAAATTTCATTTAAATTCTTCTGTGCTTATAAGAAACTTTAAGTCACCTAAACTCAATATAAACATATTTGTTGATTACAAAGGGTGTCCTTTTGTGGGTCTTGACATTTAATTGAAAAACTTTAGTTTTGGTATCTCCTATATTTATTACATGATATTGCTTTTGGAACTTATTAACAATTTATGAGGTGATTAAAGTTGAGAATTATTTAGCCACTCACTTTAATTTTCATACCATGAGTCCTTCGGGTGTTTGTGACCCTCCATGAGGAAATTATAACCTCACTTCACTTTAGCATTAGTATAGAAATGAATTTGATTCCCTTCATAGAAAATATTGTTTCAATATCCAAGTGGGATGTAAAAAAGGACCTGATTCATTTCAAATAAAGTATTGTCAAGTAGTTGTATCCCAGGATATAAAAATGAATATGATTTATTTCAAAGAAAAAATGGTCAAGTTAGTATCCAAACATGATGTGAATGATGGTGATTCTTTAATTAATATACAAGAAAAAAGTGTCATTGTTTTCTAGTTATGCTAGATTCTTACTTGATATGTTGATTCCATCTTGGGCCTACTATGGAATTTCAAGCTTAAACTATAATTAATTTTGATATTTTATTAGGCATTTTCCTAAATTTGGCAATTAAGGAAATGTGAAGTTTATCCAAATTTGACGGTAATAAGTATGCAGTTTTTTATTTGTATAATATGGCTAGTTTGGTTATGGTTTTATTTTTTGTTTAGCTTGTTGAGGTCAAGAAGAGCCGAAACCCTATGGTATCTTGTGCCATCCTTGCGCTTCCTGGCATGAGAGATAAAGATTGATACATGAAAATGGAAAGTGAAGGGAATTGGCAATACATGTTTGATGAGAATGGACGTCGATATTTTGATTCTTTTAGAGGTATTGTGACAGTTTCCTGTGGGTCTTTGCATCCAGATATTCTAGAAGCCATGAGGACTCAAAATTAATTACTACAACATGCTACAAAAATATACCATTGTCGGAAATATTTATCTGTATTGCACTCTCTTGGATTCATTAGCAGTGTGAGTGATCAATACTATCATATGAGTTATATCATTTCCCTGATTTAACAAAACATATGATTCATACAAAGAAAATGAGAAATATCAGACTTGAAATTTTCACTCTCTGTAAAGCTCTTCATGCACAAATTAACTCAGATTTAACAAAAATTCAGCTTGGCCAAGTTATGAGTTTAGTCGGGGTGGATGATTATGCCAGAATGTTGATGGAGAATAAAATTTATCCCACATCGTTGTAGGCTTTCTTTGGGATGATTGGAAGGATAAATTGTTATCGTCAGTAAATTATCTTTCAAGGTATATAAAATGATGGGAAACAGAGCAAGATATTTGCTACCTGGAGTATGCCCTTGAATTATTTGGTGGTAGAAAGAACAAGAATGATAGATTTTTTAATGCATTTAATAGTGAAATTGTATAGCTTTAGGGTATCGATGTTGGATTTCTGCAAAGATGAGGAAATACCATGCAAATTAGTAATCAATTTTATTTTTTCATGTCTACAAAGTAGTATTCTATTATGTAGGAAATAATCTTATTGAAAAACTAAAAAATATGCATTCCTTTTGGTTGATGGATGTAAGGAAAATGATATATGGGTAGAGACAAAACTCATCATATGGGATATCTATGGAGTTTCCAGCAGGTAGTTTTTGTTTTCAAATTTTCTTTTAACAAATATGCATAGAATAGTTTTTTTAACCATAAAGATAGAAATAATTATTTGGTTAATGTTTCAGTTTACTTATAATGTCTACGACATGAAAACGGTGTACAATATGATATCCATATCTAGAAAACAAAAACAAAAAAATTTCGCAAACCATATAGGTATAGAATGTGCAAAATGACCTTGTTCGTGTACAATAACATGCCCAGAAAACATTTTTCATCCATTTACAAAACCCCAAAAGATTAAATGTTTTATTTTGAAAAATCTTGTTCAAAATTTTTTTCAGTAACATGCAAAAAAAAATTCACTTTTATGTAAAGCTACAGTCTAATTCTTGAATTCATTATTGGCTAGAGAATGAAAACAAAAAATGTCTACAATCTTAAATATAGGGAATAAGCATCTGGTAAGGAGGAGGTAAAATGTACCTTAATATCGATCCAGGATTCAGTTTATTCATGACATGGCAAGGAATGCTCCCATTACTTAAGCATGCTCGCTCATCTAAACATTTACTATGGTGAACATGTCATTGAGCCAAACCGCTAAAACTAGAGTCTGGAAGGACTCATGAGAAAATAGACTAATCCTTGCATGAGAAATCCTCTTGTGGAGAACCGAGAGGGGAATAAGAATCCCCATTAAGCCTTCAATAAATCGTTTGCAAGAAGTAGTTGTTTAATTACTTTTAGAACATTCCCATTAGGCACCCTAACTATTATTTTTATCGTAACTATTAAATATTAATCCTAGGGCCTAAAAATTTCAATCGTCTAACATTCCATCCAATGGTGTAGATGTTAGCATATGAAACAATAGCATAGAAGAAAGAAGTAAAAATTATATGCAATTTTGTTTATTTTCTGGCATTTATTTTTTATCATATGTTATGTTTGACAGAGATTCCAACCAGGCAATTATTCTAGAATATGTTCAAAATGAAGGTAATTCACAACACCTTCTCCGCGAGATTTATGAAAATGATTTTTATGAAAATTCTCTTTATTAAGATTCAAGAACTGTTAGAAGTAAATGATTTAAATCAAACATTTCATAGCACAAGTAATCTCACATCACCTTTAATTCACAATTCAATGGATAACATTTTTTGTTAGAAGGGATTCAAGATAATGTATGTGCATTTTGAGTCATTTTTATGTCAATTCTAACATGTTGTCATAATTTTGTTTTTGTGATCAAGAGTATAGAATTTTAGGATGATGTTCTATGTGCACTAAAATACTTGTGAGTTCAAGCACTATGTATGGTATTTCATTTTCTAGATGTGTTTTTCATAGTAAGGAAGAATTTTAAAGGTTTTCTAGAATAGGAAAAAGACTAGGTTGTTGCACTTTCCATTGGCCATGTCTCTTGTTGATTTTTTTAAAATTTTAATATATTCTAATATCTACATTAATATAAAACAAATAATGCAACTGAATTGAATTTGTGCGAAGATATTTAAATTGAATCCACATGTTTTCCATACCTTTTCAATCTTTGTTTACACTTTGGGACTTAAAAATCATTCTTTTTACACAATTGGGACTTCAAATTCACTTTATAATTACATTGAAGTTCAGATTTTTTTTTCTATCAAATTTGATTAGGTATCCAAAGCACGCTCATAAAAATTTGAGTTGTAGTACCATGTATTCAATAAACTTATTTAACACATCATATCCGCATTAGTTGGTTAGACAAATTTTTGAAATTATATTTAATGTTTGAACTACTATTTACCATTGACCATTTTAGAAAATTAGTAGTCTATAAGAATTTTTTTTAAGTATTTGAGATGATATTCCTGATCTCTTTAGATCAAGTATATCATACAATAACAGAACATTTTTCATTTAAATGCCTCTCTGTTGCTAAGCAACTTTAAGTCGCCTAAACACACTATAAGTTCACATCAACATATTTTTTATTACAGAGGGTGTCCTTTTGTTGGCCTTGTCATTTAATTGAAAATTTTCAATTTCGGTGTCACCTATATTTAATACATGATATTGCTTTTGAAACTTATTAAAAATTATATGAGGTGATTAAATTTGAGAATTATTTAGCCACTCACTTGAAGTTTCAGTCCACAATTCCTTTGGGTGTTTGTGACCCTCCTTATTATAACCTCACTTCACTTTATTATTAATATAGAAATGAATTTGATTCCTTTCATGGAAAATATTGTTTCAGTGTCCAAGTGGGATGTAAAAAAGAACCTGATTTATTTCAAAGAAAGTATTGTAACCTCACTTCACTTTATGATAATTATAGAAATGAATTTGATTCCTTTCATAGAAAATATTGTTTCAGTATCCAAGTGGGATATAAAAAAGAATCTAATTCATTTAAAAGAAAGTATTATCAAGTAGTTGTATCCTAGGATATAAAATTGAATATGATTGATTTCAAAGAAAAAATAGTCAAGTTAGTATCCAAACAAAATGTGAACGATGGTGATTCTTTACTTAATATACACACATAAAGGGTCACTATTTTCTAGTTATGATAGATTATTTCTTGATGTGTTGATTCCATATTGGGCCTACTATGGAATTTGGAGCTTAAATTGTAATTAATTTTGATATTTTATTAGGTCTTTGCCTGAATTTGAAAATTAAGGAAATGTGAAGTTTATCCAAATTTGACAGTAAGAAGTATGAAATTTGTTATTTGTATACTATTGTGGGTTTGGTTATGGTTTTATTTCGTGTTTAGTGGTTCTCAACCCTTGCTACCATTAATATAGTTGAATCTGGAATGTATTCACTTTTGATACATCTTAAATTGTTTCCTTGGTGGTCAATTATCCAAATGTAATTAACATGACAACAAACTAGATTATAAACTACCTGATCATATCAGAAGGATTACAAAAATTGAAACAAAATATTTTTATAAATCACTAAAATTGAATAAAACATATATAAAATATAAAAACATATGGATGACCTATAGACAGTAATAAGCATGATAAGAAAGCATTCACCAGTCATTCACCAAAATGTTCACATAACCAGTTTAAAGAAAGCATCAATACAACATTCCCAACATCGTCGGCATAACCCAGACCATGACCATGAAAAATAAAACTATGCATATGCTCAAATTGCCACACATTCATGATAAACTTAAACTTCTATGGTATAAAAAAATTATAAATCACTATTATGAACAAAATCATTAATAGCTAATCATCATTGCATTTATCAAAATGAATAGAACGACTAACATTAGGGCTTATCTTCATATTGAAGAAAGTGGCATGACATGTCCATTGAGGTTGACTGATTCGATTGAGGTTTCACCTTCCAATTTGAAATGCTTATAATTCTAAAATTCTTCACCTTTATCTCCCGATATTTTATTTTGCGTACTGTGACTTTGCCATAGTCTATCACGATAAAGTTGGGAGAAATTTGGACACTCGATGAAAATGAAAAGCTTAAAATTAAACATTACTTTCTTTATATGAAATTAACTTGCCGAGAATATGGATCTATGAAAATAAATAACAGGAAACTAAGAAAACATTAATTAATACACAATATATATACATTCAAACATTCGGTACAAAACATTCAGATAACAAGAGACTTACATCCATATATATATCTTTAAACAATTAGTATTCTCTCAATTATAGAAAAGTATGATTATCTAAATACAGATGCACTAACTAGTACAGAGGCAATGGAAATTTTCTAGTATAAACCCGTACAATAATTAGAATAGTATGGTGTTACTATTCTATTGAAAAAATTATGGTGGAATTCACATACGACTTTCCTTTAGTTCCAGTGGTTTGAATGAACTTTATGTATTCATTGAACATCATTTGTCTATATCTTGGAGGGTTGGACTCATCGATCAGCTCATTTATAGGGCCAAATTTCTTTTCTCCATTAGGTTTAAAGCAAACTACTATCAACATTCGTTCATTCTTCTTGTTAACAACACAACTGTGCTCCACACTTTTATAAGTTAAGTTTGTCAATATTTGGGGCAAAGATAAGAGATAAACCTAAAACCACTTTTCCCATAACTATTAAATGATTTTAACCCTTCAATAAAATTACTAATTGAATCATTGACCTCTATTTGATCGCCTAGTTTATCTTAAAATCATTAGCAATAGGTCGCATGGGCACCCAATAATAATTTTTTCGAACCTATAGGCCAATGAAATCATTTTGTTGTAGAAAAATTATTCCTCTGGGATATGAGTGAGGGGGAGAGACCATAATCTAGTTCAGGTCGTGAGAACATGGGATAATAATTGATTCGAGTGAAAATTCCAACTCTCTCCTCATTTCCAAAATCTTCCTTTACATATTCTAGTGGCAAGCCAAAATTATTTGAAAACACAAACAACAAGGTCTTGCAAATCTCCATCGTTTATTCACTGTACACCTTCATTCTAGCCCTATCATATAAGAAAATATCACACCTAAAAAAAATTTATGGAAGTTTCATGATTGCAGAGATTAAACAAACTTTGAATCCAATCACTTTGATGGATTGTACATGGGCGGGCGATACCTTTGGGTCTCCCATTAGCCCGGTATACAAGGAGCTCGTGAAAAGCGTCGCTGAGCTGGCAGAGAGGAAGTTCCAGGTGGAGAAGCTCATCCCCCCTCTGGCCAATGTTGTTTTGGCAGTTAAAGAAGAATTCATAGGATTCAAAGTTGAGTTCTCCCAACACTCTATAGTATGTACTGCCTATAACCTAGTCCCAAGTGTGGGAACCTATCGTCGATGGTGTTTGGCCTCTGTAGTATTTTTTCCCTAACTGTTAAGGCAGACTAACTATTTTTTCTAACTACTAATGTAACGACACACAAATATTGAATCATATAAAATTCAATCCAAGGTTGCAGAGTTGTATAGAGTGGCAGTTAGGGGAGTTGTTTTAAAAGAGGGATGCCTTACGACTTAATTATAGATGGTTAAAATAAAACTATGTATATATTATATAAAACAATTGAAAAAAATAAATTCTTTTGGTTAAAACATTTCAAGTAATCTCGTTATGGTACACTTTGCCTATTTTACAAGGATAGTTTTAGGTCATCTAAAATGTAGCAAATATTTCTTGCAATTGTAAGTTGTGTAGTCTAAATAATACAAGTGTCTAGGGGGGTTTTCTGAAGGTGAAAAATCCATTTATAAATTCTAAAATTCAATGTAAAAAATGAAAAATTGAGAGAGAGAGAGAGAGAGAGAGAGATCCATCTTAACCATGGATCTATCAAGGAGTGATATAGATCAAATCTATCAATGTGTAAATATATTTTTGGTAAATTATGAATTGTGTCACTTATGTATCTTTTGTAGTCCTTAGTAGTGGATGAACCTCGTCAATCTCTAGGCATGGAATAGGGTTGAAATATGTCCATTTCCCCTC